>JAVYIG010014808.1:0-39397 GCA_035222895.1 Strongylocentrotus droebachiensis | reverse complement strand
GGCATCAGATGCATTGAGTGTTTGCCGTGATAAATGTTAATATGTTCCTGAGTTAGAGTTAGACCTAGGTGATGTATTGATGCACCATGTTGCAGCGTCCGTGACAGTGATGATGTTCATCCCAGTATGCAATATCGACCATGAATCAAATGATTGTGAATCTGTTGGTGTTACAAGTGTTGAAGGTGCTGATGCATTGTTTGAAAGACCAATTGAATCAAATACTGATCTTGATATATAGAGCTGAATGGGAAGACGCATCATTTTTGTTATGCATATCTAAATGATATTATAGTCTCTGGTACTTTCAGATTTAGAAGTAGGTCTATACTATACTCTGAAGTAGCTCAATATAGATAATGCTGATGATTCAGTTCGAAAAGGAATAAATTACGAGATTGGCGCTGTGAATTCAGACATCCCGCTTACAAGGGAGTGTGCCAAGTCTGCCAAAATATGCAAGAAATTTGTATCAACACATTTAGTGGATTGTGAGTGTGATGTGAAAGAGGTATAGCTGGTGGGAATTACCCTCATTTGGGAATTTGCAATCATTTAAAGTCTCAATTGGCCAAGAACCTCAATTTGATCAAATAGTAAATAGGAAAAACTATTGGGGGCGGGGGGTAACACTGATCGATCCCATAATTTTCATTCACAAATTTGATTATTGCTGCATTTTTATTCTCATTTTCAAGTTAGTTTTTATTGTTTATGCACATGTATATTGAATTGCTATAATTTGAACTGAAGGTAAATATTCTAATTATTTATTTTTAAATTCTGACGTTCTTCATTAATACATTCAAATCTATATAGCTCTTCCAAATCCCAATACTTTTTTCTCCTATAATCCCTACAATTCTGAAATTTAAATATTAAATCCTGCATTTCATATCGTCAACTTCACAACAAATTCCAGATTCCTCTACCCTTCCAGATCCAGCTACCCCTACCTCGATCATCCAGAACAGCATCAACAGCACCAAGGACCCCTTTGACATCGACCCTGTCAACCTCCAGAACACTGTCGACCCCAACGACCCCATTGACCTCAACATTTAGAAATATGGGTATGTCATTTGGCATTTTATTCATTTTGTATTTAGTTATACATGTAGACAGGATAGCACTTCTTAGTATTTGTTATAGTTGTGCCCTGCACACAAAGTACAAATATACTGGATTAATGTACGTTTGTGTATGACATAGCTGCTAACGGATGCAAGCATCTTTTTCCTGATTATATTGAGAAACTGCATTGTGATCACTTATAAAACTATTCAACAACAACAAATCATGAAATACTGCTTATAGCAGTATTTTTTTGGAAACAATTCTGAATGCAGGGTGCCACAAAAAACAAAACACAGTCAATTGATTTGTTTCTTGTATAAGCAACTAACGATATAGCTTTGTGTTTTTGTTTTTACTTTGAAGCCTCTCGAGCTCTCTCAAGTATTGGGAGCTTCACATTTCACTTCAATTTTATAATGATGTGAAAGAGAATGTCACTCTTCTTCAAACATTTGTCCTAAAAATTAGAAAGAATACAAACTTACCAACTAAGGGTTTTGTGTTGTATGCAGAAAACGCAAATTTTGTATTCTTTCATCCATATTCTACTTCAAACACATTTGTTAGGGCAATATTCTATTTGCAGAAGTGTCCGGGTGTTAATGACATCCTCTTTTACATCATACCATTTAAGTGAGATTGTGCCATCTATTCTTTCGCTAATTTTGGGATCCAACACTTAAGAGGGGCTTTAAACTGTTACAATCAACACTGAGCAAGCAGATACTATAAATTGGTTCTTTCTATTGAAGAATATTACTGCCATTTTACCTCAAATGTATATTTCCTTTGTTAAGAAGAGTGATGCTATTCTAATTAAACAAGACAAAAATAAAAGAAGTCCATTCCTTTCTAATTTCCATACTACTGGGTCATTCGCTCTAAAGTTTGAACGAAGTTATTTTCATGACAAAGTACTTCTATCCATGAAATTTCATCAAAACTAGGGAGGATGTGCCACTCAGGACTACTTCCCTTGAATGCTGTACTCTTTGATTAATATCCGTACTATTTCAAGGTGATGTTTCCATGATCTGCTTTTAAATCTTGTTTGGTTTCTTTCTCCTTCTTTTTTTTTGCCGCAGATGCCGAAGTTGTACCACCACAAGCTAGACAAGATTTTGATTCCGACTAACACATTCTTTAAAGGTCCACTGCCTTAGGAAATTAAAACTTTTATGTCTTGTATCAAGACCCTTTTAAAGCAACATAATAGCAATTGTTTTATAAATAAATGCCTCCTTATATTTTTTACAAATTTTTGAAAACCTCTCCAAGTTGCTCGTCTAATGGTGGACCCCGCCCCTTACAATTCTCAGAGTTCCTCGGAATGATTGACCAAAGGATTAGTGATGTAATATCAAGAACGATCTCCGCTTAGGCAAGCTACGGTGCTTGCTAGCCAGCTCTGCAGGCATATGTTTTGTACACAACATAAACAATAACTTTTGTTATTAAATAGTGTGCTATGCATCTTTACTTGTTATTTGTTGTGGTGAAATTTCACTAATGGCCCAATTTTAGAAAGAGATCTATACCATGAGCCGAAGAAGGTCGTAATTGATTTGAATGCCTGTACACTGTTAAAACAAGTATTAAAAAACTGCGGGTTAAAAAATTGTTGATTAAAAAACGCTCAACCATGGTTAAAAAAGTAGTGTTGATTAAAATTTACTTTTAATCTTGCGTTGGTTAAAAACAGTGTTGATCAAAATTATTCCTTTTAACCAATGTTGGTTAAGTCTAAGTCGTTGGCAAAAATTGTAACCCAGCATGGATTAAAAACAAAATTCCGACAGTAATGATAGCCCCCTTCCGGTTAAAGTTTAATCAATGTTGATTAAAGTACTGGTCACGTGACCCAACGGAACGATATCGAAGCGCGTAGCTAGCGATCGCTCGACATACAAATAAAGTACATACAAAGTACATGCAGTTTACGCGTGCGACAAAATTAACAATGGAGGTTGTCGCGAGGACCTGAGAAATGGGGGTTTGGACGGTCTTATCTCCGTGTTTTCAGGTAAGAAATTATTTTAATATTATCATCATCAATTCTAAGATTGTAAGGAAGAAGTGAAATAAGGTTCTTGCTCAAATCAAAAACGATTTGTGTCCCCTAGGCTGTACGTAGCTCAACCAATAAGTAACATTTTACTTGCACCGTGCACATGGCTAACGTAAGCACACACACACTCATCAGTCTGCAAGAATCTTCAACCGTGAAGGAGGCAGACCCAATTAAAGAAGGAGAAGTGTAGGCCTATCACCTACCCAAATTGCATGCATGAAAAATAATCTTATTTTTTAAATCTAATTGTATCTAATTGTTTAAAACAATTAAATATAAGATAAGATGTCATCATAAAGTGAAACGTCTTCATATATGCAATTTGGGTAGGTCATCCGTTACACTTAATGGCTGAGCTACAACCTACGGGCCGGGACACAAAGCGTTTTTAATTTGAGCAAGAACCTTATTTCACTTCTTCCTTCCAATCTTAGCATTGATGATAATCATATTAAACAATTTCTTACCTGCAAACACGAGGATAAGACCTCCAAACCCCCGTAAGTTTAACCGACAGTGGTTATAACTGTAACCAACAACCCACTAAAGTTTAACCAACATCGTGTGAATCAAAAAAGAATTAATCTACAATGGTTACAATTTTAACCAACGACCCATGTAAGTTTAACCAACAACATGTGAATCAGCCCCGAACAAAGCATAAATAACCAACAAAAGATTAAAGTTTTAATCAACAAATGGTTAAAGTTTAATCAACACCATTTTAACCAACATTGAGCAAATTTTTTTAACCAATAATTGATTAAAATTTTTAATCAACCACAGGTTAAATTTTAATCAACAGGCTGTTGGTTAAAGTTTAACCAACGATTGTGTGATTCACCTGGTAATCCGTGGTTGATTAAAATTTTAACCAACTTGATTAAAAATTGTAATACTTGTTCTAACAGTGTATAACGTGTCAACTAAATGCATGCTATAAAGAATTTCAAAGGTAAGAAAAAAATATTTCATATTTCTAAGTGACTGAGTGTTTTTCGTACTACCTTCTTCTCAATTTAAAGAAATATTGAAAGTGGTATATTAGAGTGAAGAAACTTGTGTTTTTCCCTTTACAAGCTCTGCTCTTTCTTACTTCTCTTTCAAATTTCCTCTCTTGTTATATAAACATTTAAACACATTCAAGCAATGTAACCTATCCCTCCTGAAAAACAGTTTGTAGATGTGTTAACAATAGATATGGCGACGAAATGTATCAGCATCTCTGAAATGCCTAAGCATAAAAAATGTTGGCAATTTCTCTGAATTTTATTTTTTTATTTTTTATGGAAAATTGTTTACATTAATTGCCTAGTTCTTGGTATGCAAACGGTGGACACTTTATTTATTTCTTTATATTTTTGTGCTGTACATATGTAGAGGAATCTTGTCATAAGCAATCGTGTTCGTCTGCCAGAAAGTTTGTTTTGTTTTACTCGGGAAGTTGTGAGGAATGTTTATTATATTCGTACAATGAATTTCAGTATGTTATGTTGTGTTACGTGTAAGCGACACTTCATTTTATAACAGCTCCTATCGTCCTAGCATTCATGATAGTAGGCCTGTATTGTGACACATTTAGATACCTTGAACTTGAAACTATGTTTACATCTTTTTTGAATTCAAACGAAAATACCAAAGAAAGATGTACCATAATTGTATTTACAACAGTTTGTTTATTACACATAAAATAAAGTATGTTTTATCACAAAATCAGTTTATTTTCCTTGTTCTTTTGTTTTGGAGGGAGGGGGATGTATTCAGAGCAAATTCTAAGAAGCAAGATGGTGAACTTTTCATTAAAATGGGACAAATAAGTTGTTATCAATTTTTGATAGTGATTAAAATGTACCAGATAATAGACATGACGAAATTAAAATAACATGTCCCTCTTGTTGCAATATTGTTATTATACATATGTTCCAGAGGGATCTAAGTCGAGTTCTATAATGAACTTTTCTCAAATTCAGTCTAATTTTGATGAAATTTTTACTATTTTCATTTTGTGGATTTTGCTCTGTTTATTTATTTAATCCAATCTTAAACTACTTGGCTTTTCCTTGTCACGTTGTGATGCATGTGTTTGAATGATTGTACATGTCCGATGTAGTATATGATCTTGACGATGTTCTTATGAACGGACGACTGATGTTGGTGTGAATATGTTTTTGAGTTGGTGTTGGTAATGTCAGAAGGATGTTGGCATGAACTGGAAAGGGGAGGTACAACGTTGGCATAACGTTGCTTCTACGTCGGCAAATGGTGGAGAAGAGGTTGGCATAACGTTGGTCTAGCATTGGCACATGGTGGAGGAGGGGTCGGCACTTTGTGGGAAAAGGGTTGGCATTATGTTAGGACAACGTCGGGGAGACGTCGGCACATAGTGTAAAAGGGGTTGGCATTACGTAGGTCCTACGTCAGGGAGACGTCGGCACATGGTGGAAAAGGGGTTGGCATTACGTTTGTCCTATGTCGGCATATGGTGGGATAGGGGTTGACATGACGTTGGTCATACGTCGGGGGGACGTTGGCCCGATGTTGGCTTAATGTCATTTCGTCGCTGTCGGGCCAACGTTGGCCCGCCGGCAAGAAAGCCGTTGGCCCAACATCATATTGGCGACGATGGCGCAACGTAACAGCCCACGACGTCGGCACATGGTGGGATAGGGGTTGGCATAACGTTGGTCCAATGTCGGAACTACGTCGGCACATGGTGGGATAGGGGTTGGAATAACGTTGGCCCTACGTCGTGGAGACGTCGGCACATGGTTGAAAAGGGGTTGGTATAACGTTGGGCCAATGTCGAGGAGACGTCGGCACATGGTGGGATAAGGGTTGGCATAACGTTTATCCAATGTCGGAACGACGTCGGCACATGGTGGGATAGGGGTTGGCATAACGTTGGTCATACGTCGGCACATGGTTAAAAAAGGGTTGGGATGACGTTGGTCCAATGTCGGAAAGACGTCGGTATACGGTGGAAAAGAGGTTGGCATAACGTTGGTTCAATGTCGGGAGGACATCGGCACATATGGTCGGATAGGGGTTGGCATAACGTTGGTCCGATGTTGGCTTAATGTCATTTTGTCACTGTCGGGCCAACGTTGGCCCGCCGGCAAGAAAGCCGTTGGCCCAACATCATGTTGGCGACGTTGGACCAACGTAACAGCTTACGTTGGCCCCACGTTGGCGTAACGTTGTATTGTTATCTGGGGGAAGAAAAGGGAATAGACAAAGAACATTTTTGAAATTCAGACAAGGATTAAGAGTCGAGAACTGTACAACGAATCGTCTTCTTTCTCTAATGAATTAATGAAACGTCAAAGCTTCCGCGCGGGGGAGGGGAGGGGGAACTGAATTCAGACGATGATAATTTTCGAGAACGGTACAACAAATCGTCTTCTTTCTATAATAATTTAATGAAACGTCGAAGCTTCCGCGCTTCGCGCTGGTGGGGGAAACTAAATTATTTTTGAGAGCAGAACAAGGAATCGTCTTCATTCTCTAATGATTTATTTAAACGTAAAAGCTTCCGCGCTTCGCGCGGGTGGGGGAAACTAAATTATTTTTGAGAGCGGAACAAGGAATCTTCTTCATTCTCTAAAAATTTAATGAAACGTCGAAGCGGGGGAAAAACTGAATTTAGACAAGGATTAAGAGTCGAGAACGGTACAACGAATCGTCTTCTTTCGCTAATGATTTAATGAAACGTAAAAGCTTCCGCGCTTCGCGTGGTGAGGGGGGGAGACTGAATTTAGACGAGGATTAAAAGTCATAACGGTACAACGAATCGTCTTCTTTCGCTAATGATTTGATGAAACGTCGAAGCTTCCGCGCTTCGCGGGGTGAGGGGGGGGGGGACTGAATTTAGACGAGGATTAAAAGTCATAACGGTACAACGAATCGTCTTCTTTCGCTAATGATTTAATGAAACGTCGAAGCTTCCGCGCTTCGCGCGGGAGGAGGGGGGGGGGAAACTGAATTTGACAAGGATTAAGAGTCGAGAACGGTACAACGAATCGTCTTCTTTCTCTAATATTTTAATGAAACATCGAAGCTTCCGCGCTTCACGCGGGAGTCGGGGGAGGGGGGAAACTGAATTTAGACAAGGATTAAGAGTCGAGAACGGTACAACGAATCGTCTTCTTTCTCTAATAATTTAATGAGACGTAAAAGCTTCGCGCGGGAGGGGGGAAACTGAAATTAGACGAGGATTAAAAATCATAATGATACAACGAATCGTCTTCTTTCGCTAATGATTTAATGGAACGTAAAAGCTTGAATTGAATTTAGACAAGGATTAAGAGTCGATAACGGTACAACGAATCGTCTTCTTTCTCTGATGATTTAATGAAACGTAAAAGCTTCCGCGCTTCGCGCGGTAGGGGGTAGGGAAGGGGAAACTGAATTTAGACATGGATTATTTTTGGGAATGTTACTACGAATCGTCTTCTTTCTCTAATAATTCATTGAAATGTCAAAGTTTCCGAGCTTCGCGGAGGAGGGAGGGGGAAACTCGCCCCTCCCTGCACCCACCCACCCCTAATTACGTCACTGCTGGTCACCATTACGTACCAATATTTGTCTCGCATAATTTCAAATCTGGGCCCCCCCCCCCCCCCCTAAGAAATCCTGGATCCGCGCCTGGCCCCATATATTAAATGGAATGCTTCTATATATTAGTTCACACAAATATAGTACACATCTTACTCATTCGACGAAGGAAAGGTTATTTGAAGTTATTTTAATGCAGTTAAGCAACAGTATTTAAAACAAAAAGTAAGACTATGAATACAATGGTTCTTGAATAGTAGTGGTTAAATGAAAACATTATTATAGATATAGATGCATATCTAGGTACCAGAAAAAAGGAATAACAAAAATAGGACAGACGAAAAGATACAATGCAAATAATAAACATTGATTGTATTACAAATCTAAGACATTAAAACTTGCATGTGTGGTATTTGTACAAGAAGGAAAAATCGTTGGGCTATAAGGTGATGGCAGGTGATCAATCTCGTATTTGATTCTGAAAATTGTGATAAAAGCAACCATCAATGTCATCACAGATGTCCAACCTAATTAATGACTCTTTCATTAAGAAGGGGGGGGGGGGTATCCTATCGCCACCTTGTGACTGACTTAGTAATAAACCACGAGTAATAATGTGAAGTCGATACCCACTAGCCACCGTGTAACCCGTGTATATATTATCGCACCTAAGATATCACAGCTATGAACTTTTGAAAGTTGTAATCACCCCCTTGACTACTTAATTCTCTAATCCCCATAGGCTTAATACATGAAACACCCGGTTCCAATAGGTAATGGGTTAATGGAAATTCGAACCGGCACACCGTAGTGGTGGACAATTTTTTCATTTGTTCCACCACGTAAATATTATGAAAATTACATTTTCCCCCTCCAAAACGGATGACTCAGGGTATTCTTTCCTTAAATATATACACAAAGAGAAAGAAGGAGAGAAAGCGAGGAGTTCATCCTTTTTTTGCCTTCGTTCTAGATAACCATGACTACCCCGGTAGCAGTCATTGTAGTAGTCGTCATATGGTGGTAGTAGTAGCAGCAGTATAAGTATTTTAGAAGCAGTAATACTAGCAGTAGTAATATTTGTAGTAATAAATAGGAGTAGTAGCAGCATTATGTATATTAGTAATAACAGTAGATATGGTAGTAGTAGCAAAAGTAGTAGCAGTAGGAGTAGTAGTAGCACTAGTAGTAGTAGTAGCAGCAGTAGTAGTAGTAGTAGTAGTAGTAGTAGCAGTAGTATTTGTAGTAGTACTAGTAGTAGTAGTAGTAGTAGTAGTAGTAGTAGTAGTAGTAGTAGTAGTAGTAGTAGTAGTAGTATTAGTAGTTATATAGTAGTAGTAGTAGGATAAGCAATAGTAATAGTGTTGTAGAAGTAGCAGTACTGGTATCAGTAACATTAGTAATAGCAGCAGCTGCAGTGAGAGTATAGACATGGTACTGTTTAGTAGCAGCAGTATTAATTGTTGTCGTTGTAGTTTTAGTAGTACAGTGACACCTGTATATAAAGCCCACTTAAGGGAAACACGAATAGACAGATGGTCTTTTAATAAAGGTGCTTGCTCAGGTTTGACTGTATCAATATTAGTAGAAGTATATCATTTCGAGTGACAAATTCGTATTTATTTGTTATCCTTGTGTGTGCTTGGATGGACTTTGACTGACTCTATCTGTTGATGTTGTATCTTAGTTCAATCAACTCAGTCCTTATCAGGGTAAACCTACTTTATCCTTCATTTATATGCTTATTTGCTATCGACGTTTGACAAATTTTCACAATTATAAAGGGATACAAGTATTATACCGGTATTGTATTGTCCAAACAGAGACTTTAAACTCTCATAAAACGTACCACGTAGTGAATTTTGTCCTGCTGAGTTTGCATTATTCTAGCATCGCCAACCACTGCTTTCAAACATTATGGTATACAAAAACGGTCAGTTTATGCTGCGGCCATATTTAGTTATTTACACACCAATATCACGCACGTGTTTTGTTCTTTCCTTTTCTTGAAAGAGAATGACAGGAAGGCCATACTAGAATTTAGAGGCATACGCCTATCAACCCATTAAGACCAACAATGCTAATGCTAATAATAATAATAATATTTAGCTTTTATATGGCGTTTAATACAATGTCTCTAAGCGCTTTAGAAATATACTATTACCCCGGTCATTGGAATCAGTGCTTGCCCGCACTTACTGTGTACACAATCTCCACTCCCTGAGGAGCATTCCAGCCAGGTTTACGACGACAACATGTTGTAAACCTGGCTGGAATGCTCCTCATTGTTTTGATATTTAATACTCCTCAGCAAAACACAGTTTACCAACTTAAAAGTGAAAGGGACTCCTCTTTAATACGATTCACATTTCCTATCTTTGAATACAGAGCTCAGTGAAAATGCGTATGAACCCATTTTTCTACAAAACCATACCACTTCCTTGTTGGTTTGTTAAATTTCAACCTATTGTCATTACTATTATATTTAAGCGTTTCATGTGAAATGTATTTACAATTAATAGCAAAACAATATAGAAAATAAAATATTCTGGAGATATTGCAGTTGTAACCACACCCCCCCCCCCCCCCCCACCCTTACAAAAAGAAGACAAACTACTAGCTAAAGTGTTAGTATTGCCTTATAAAATAAGGTCATGTTCAAGGAATTGATAAAGGTTTGGCATGATTGACCGCAAATATTATTTCTGAAACATGTGACTCAGAGTTCGATGACATATGTACTAGACCCACGGCATCTCTACAATGATGATTTAGGTTTGTTTACAATCATTTCACCCTGGTGCCACGTGACCTCAACCCGTGTGCAAAAATGCCTATAAATGGTTATGTAAACGAGACAATCCTTCTGATTGGATGTTTAAAGAGGTCTCATTTGCATAATGACACGTAGGAGATATTTTATGGGGCGTGGACACTTGACTGTTTATATCTCGCACAGCGTAATCATTACTATCATTGCCGCCTAAGTCTTCTGTGTCAATAGTTAACAGGTCTTCTGAAGAAATGAGGAAATTCGGTCATCTTACCTGCGAAGGAACATTCTTTAACTGACATATTATTCATAATATTCATTTCACGAAGACGAAATCGTGATTGAAAGAGCGTTTGTTTAAATCTTCGCGTTTATACGTTACTTTAAAAATATCCTGACTGACCTGGTGAAGTGCATTTTAAATGTCATAAATTTCGGCCAAGGCCGTTTGATTGATTGCCCTCATGTATGTAGGCCTACCTGCCGAAATACTGAACTTCATAACAACATGTTCTACGAATGAAAAGACCTGAAAGAAAGCTACTTTAATCCGCTGCTTAGCTTCGTCAGGTCAATCTTCACTCGGTTTCACAATCTTCTACTTCACTGGAATCCAACACTCAACCAAGTGAGTATAGGCCTAGATTGTATGTAACTAATATATATACTGTTACTGTATAAATTATGAAGAGCTTCGTTCCAAAGGATGCTAGCTGCTCTTTTGACCGAAATAGATTCTTATTAATTAATATATGCATCAAACATAATGCGAATCAATCCACTATATTTATCCACTAGACAATAAGCGACATGACATTTACCCCCCTTCCCCCGAAAATTTACCTTCCAGGAAAGATCTATTATGGAGAGGGGGTCCCTTGCCATGGAAGGGATTTTATGAATCTCATAAACAAAAACCGTTGTTTAGTGCAAAGAAGAATCATTAATCAAATGTCGTTGTTTGAATGATTATTAAAAACAGCGGCGGCAGAGCGCCTTTTAAAGTGAGGGACAATAACTAAAAAATAAATAATCTTCCATAATATGTGGAAAAAGCAGAGGCATCTAGCAGAGGGTCAGAACGAGGTGGAAATTACATTATTTGAAATATAAGTATAACCCTTCTTCCCTGTTAAAAAAAAAAAACGCCCACGAATTGTTTTTAGCGGCAAGCCAAAATATCACGTAATAACAAAGCAAAACCGTGATTATCTCTTAACATGACCTACTACACAGGAATGGACAACTTCAAACGAAGAACAAATAAGGATGCGGATTATTCATGATAATGGATTGAACGCGTTTTATGTGTATTTTGAAATTAATGCACTGCCCCAAGATGGTCATTTTTGGTACGTACGCATAACCGTATGAGGAAAGAGAGGTCTCTAAACTGAAAACCCCTCTCTCGCATGAATTTTCTCAATAGAAGAATGTGTCCTGAATGTGCTATTTTCAATATGATACAAAATTGTACTGTAAGCGAGCGACCTCTGGGGAAAGGACAATTAAAAGTTATCTTAAAGTTGGGGGGCTCTACTTGTTCTTATAAAGGAGGAGGTATTTGTACGGATACAGTTTAAAATGATAATCTCCTATTGCTAATCTCCTATTGCTACGCCCACCGCATATTAAACAATCCGACTGCTCCGGTCTAGGTAGTAAAAGTGAACTGAAATTAATTGAGTTATTGTAAGTCTTTTCTTTGAAAGTTGGTTTTAGCGTGGGGGCGAGTCACATTTAAATTCATTTACTTACTATCTTCAGAAAATAGTTCACAATATAAATAGCAAGACCAAAACACTTTTCAGCAGCGGTTGTTTTTTACGTAAATCTTAGTCAATAATGATTTAACATTAATAACTTGACAAAATAATTTTGTAGGGCCGTTTAATAAACTAAGCTTGTATATCAGGATGACAGACAGGAAACGAAATCTTGAATGGGGTGGGTGGACAGTTCTTTTCACACCAAATGAAACGTAAGTGATAAAGTCAAGGGAAATTGCTAGACGGTGTTGAATTTAAGAGAGTGAAGAGAAGAAGGATAAATGAAAATCATAGTCAATAATGATTTAACGTTAAGAACTTGACAAATTAAGTTTGCAGGGCCTTTTCATGACATAAGCTTGTAAATTATCCCCATCTCTCACACGCAAACATACACACAAATAAAGATAACTGGAACCACCCTAGTACAGGGTCATTGAAAAAGGATAATGTAATGTAACATCATGATGAACATACAAGAAACAAAATGTTGGATGGGGTAGTTGACAGTTGTTTCCACCCAAAGAGGAACGTACGTAAGTGATAAAGTCAAGGGAAAGTGCTAGACTTGATACTTGATACTTGATGAGGTAATCCCTGAAGCAGCATTTCCAAGCTATACTGGGATGGGATGTGTTGTGACAGCAGGTGAAGGTGCAGAAAACAAAAGGGTGTACAATTGCTTTATACAGTAAAACAGTGACGTGCAAGTAAAAAATCATGCTGCTATATGGTTTACAGCATTCTGGAACCTACAGGAGGTTCCAACCCTCTGATGACAGGGAGGGCGGTCATCTGGAAAGCAGCAACTGTTGGGGCAGTAACTGCAGTCAATGGTAGTTGATTCCAGATGCGAATGGTGCGGGGGTAAAATGAGTACTTGTAGGAGTCTATTGTTGCCTCAGGAACAGAGAGCTTGAGTATGTGGTCTCTTCTGCTGATGTATGTAGCTTTGGTTACGAGGTGAGGAAGACAAATGTTGACTAGATGGTGGTGTATTTTAAAGAGCATGGTGCTTTGTGCTAGAAGACGACGTGTGTGCAGTTTATCCCATCCCAGCTGGGAAACAAGCCCTGTAGCTGACGTGGATCTTCGGTAGTCGCGGAAGACAAAACGAGCAGCTGTTTTCTGTACCCTTTCCAGACCTTCGGCAGCACCAGAAGTGTGGGGGTTCCAGGGGTTCCAGGGGTTCCAGGGGTTCCAGGCTTTAGATCACGGATGGCCAACCTTTTAAAGTTTGCGGGCCACAGCTAACGATTGGCATTTCTTGGCGGGCCAAAGGAAGTCTTCTCCCCCCCCCCCCCCCCAAAAAAAAAAAAAAAAAATACTCATGCAATACGTGTACACACCTGCAATTTTGCAAAAAAAAACGGCGGGAGAAAAGGGCTGCAAGTTTCAAGACAAGTATGGCATTTCAAACATATTTCTCGATTCACAACATTAATTTGTATATGTACAAAATGAAATTAACACGGCAAGTGATGTTAATGCCCGGGGGTATACTCAGATTTGGCTTGGACGGGGGTGTGCCGCTCAAGCCTCGAAACCCCTACCCATTATAAGGGGTCATTTTTCTCGAAAAAAAGATCCATTTTCCACAATTTTCGGGTGTTTTGGGGTTGTTTGCATGGCAAACGCCCGAAAATTTTGAAGAAACGGACCCATTTTAAATGAAATTTTTGTTAGAAGTGGGACCCATGTTTAAGGATTTTTTGTGACAAAGTCCCCTTTTAGAGCGGTACACCCTATGTGAATACCCCCCGGGTGTTAATGTCGTTAATGTAATGTAATGAGAGGAAATCTTAGGAGTTTTGTATCAACCACGTAACGATTCAATATGTTGTGAATGATGGGAACAAATTATTATGGAAATAGAGATAGCTGTTTGTAAATGTTTTACCCTATTTCATCGCTGCTATGCGGACCGCATTTCATTTCTGACCTATTTTTATTATCACTTCTTTAATGCTCCGCGGGCCGCACCAGAAAAGCTCGCGGGCCGCATGCGGCCCGCGGGCCGCGGGTTGGCCACCCGTGCTTTAGATGGTGTTGAATTGGAGAGAATGGAAAGAAGAATATGCAAAGGGGAACAGGGAGAAGGAAAGGAAAGTGGATGTGCCAGTCTGTAAGTGGGGGAGAGAGAGTGAGATACATGGTTCCTGCAACAGATCTCTTCAACTTAAATGTTACAAGCGGGTACGTCTTTCAAACGAAATTCCCCCTCCCCCTCCCAATGATAATACTTTCAATCTTCTCTTAGCACAGTGTCTAGTCTTTTTATATTTTCTTTGGATGACCATTATTTGTGAAAATGCGTGGGCTTCACTTAATAAATTTTCAAACGAGTAACTCTTTCAACGATAATTAATATTTGCATAATTTTTTTTGTTATCTGTTTTTATGTCTACCACATTCAGCAGTGATACTACAAGTTTGATATTGACTACTTATTATCTATTTATTGTGTATGTACACGTTTTAAAGTGAGTACTATAATTACATAACATTTTAATGTGACTAGGTTACGTGTCAGTCGAGGGTACAATGACATATCCATTGATCATACATTAACATGTAAACATGCACATGAGATGAATTGCTCATGCCGCAACGCCCCTATTCGTATTATAACCCTCACTCCTCCTTACCCCTGTTAACACAAAATGTGTCATGCGGTATTTTGATGATTCCCGTTCAAAACGTCAATAAGATATTCAAATAATGATCATATGATCAAAATAATTGATCTTTGCTATCATATTGCAGGCAATTTATTATACTCATATTCCCAAAAATAGTGATTTGATTAGAATGTGCAAACAATTTGCGCCCCGTTAGCGGAGTGGAGAGACATGTTGTAAAAATAGATTATACCAAATAAACCAAGTGTTTACAATTCAGAGAGTCGAAGACAGCACTAAAAACGCTCCTTCATTTAAGAGGGCAAAAAAGAAGAAGAAAACAAATAATAATAATATTGGGATCAGGATTTGTAAAAACTTCTAGTGCCGAAATAGGAATGGAAAGACATGTTACAAAAATACACAAATGCAAAAGTATACATCCTAGTTCTTCTCAACGCTCTTGCATTATTAGTATAATGGGATAAATACAAGAACATTTCAATGCAAACTTATAAACAATGAGATTTTCCTCCATTGCTGATTCAGTAGCATAAAAAACATCACTTTAACTCCCAGTTCACCAAAATTATCTGTTTTTCTGGATGGACCCAAACATACGAAGTAAATTTCATGCTAAGGCCGCCTCCTCAAGAAGTGCATTGTTTTGTATCAGTTTCCGCCTTTAATATGAGGATCTGCTCTTTACAGATCTTTATAACCTGATGTTTTTCGTTCGGCAAGGCTACTCAGATCTAAACCTGTATCTTTACAAATATTTACTTATAAAGCTTTATATTTCTATTTAAGTATTTTGATCTCTGCTGGAATTTTTTGCAAATTGTCTTTTTCTAATATTTTGTCTTCGTTCGTTTAATTTGTAATAACAATAAATTAAATTTTATTTGACACGCTTATTGACACAAAAAAAATTGGCATTCTCCGAGACTATCTTACCACTTTATACACCTTTTGAAAAACAAGAATCAACCATCTACATTTGACTTTAAGATTAGCCTTTGCTATTTTTCTTCTTCTTCTTCTTCTTTAGTTTTAATAATATAATAATATTTTAGTGTTAATACAAAGGGTACCTGATCCCCCCTCCCCCCCCCCCCCCAATTTTTTTTTTTTTTAATTCAGTTATTCTAAGAGGTCTAATTGCAGCATGCATTATAGTACTCTATTATAATTATATTGAATGTTCGTTGCAAATTATTTAACCTTTATTAAAGGGTGGTCGTCTCGACAAATCCTCATGTTTTTGTATGCCGCCACCCAATTCCAATATTCGAATTTCAATGTTGTCTTATGTATTGATTTAGTGTTTCATCATTTTACCTTATTTGTTTTTATTTTGTTTACTATTGATGGATTTGTACTGTTATTATGTCATGATTGTATTCTGTTTTGTATATTTTATTTGAATTGAATAAAATCGAATGGAATTGAATTGAATCGAATTTGCATCAATGTTATTATTATCGACAAAGAAAAAAGAGTTTGCAGTTTTTAATTGTTAGGGAACTACAGAGCCAAAATAATTAAAGTTTGCATCATCCCAGCGTTTTTCAACCCTTTTATTGTCACGACACCCTGTTAAGAAATAAATAGTGTTGTGTTACTCCAATGCCTATTACAGAAATTGGACACATTTTTTTCTAAAGAATTACATGTTAGTAGGGCAACACAATTTATTGTGTAATCTAACCGTTCAATATGTATAATAGGCAGTAGAGAGAGGGGGAGAGGAATCCATTCTCTGTCTGCCTTTGCTATAGAATTACCAATACTACTCCGGTAGTAGTAGTATCATTAGTAGTCATTGCAGTAGTAGTAGTATTATATGTGTATTCTGGATATATTACAGTTGTCACCGAAACTCCCGCCCCCTCCTTAAAAAAGGGCAATCTAACCTTTATGGAGTAATGAATAGTTTGAGGCCCAAGCTACAATAACGACTAGTGGTGTTGATATTTTATCCTAATCATGTCCAAACATCGCGCTTTTTCAGGGCTTGCCTGATTGGCTAACAACGTGACCGCCCTAAATCCGCGGGGTCTCTAATTTGTATATTGTCCTGATGTTTACATACATGGTTCGATCGCATTCGATTTGAAAATTCATTATCTTAAACGGATTATACAAGATAATTTCAATGTGCAATAGGCCAATGGAATTCACCCTAGAGCTCTACAAATTCTATTTTAGAAACATATACGTGACATTTAAATATGTTGGTTGTATAATATTTGTATAGCCCATGTTTAAGTTAAGGCTCATTTTGTTTCTTATTCAACTACTCGCTATCATATATTCAAAATATAAAATCCTAAAATCATTAGATTCGAAATAATCACTTGAGAATGATACCAATGACTGTTGGTTATTATGATAGACTTGCAGATTTTTTTTTCGGTTGGTGTCTATGGTAACTTGTATGTTCTGTGTTTAGCTACGGTAAATTTAATTTGGCAATAATGAACACAGATCAAACATATCATTAAACCAGTGTGAACAAGTTAAAAACGATCAAATACAATCCTTTATCATGGCGTCCATGAATAATTTACGAATAACCCATTAATAAAGTCAAGTAAAATTCTCGTTAATGTGATACCATTAAAAAACATGTGATGTAAAATCATCAGAATGGTGAGGACTTGATCATGAAATATGCCTGAAAGTCACATGCACCACAGAAAGAAGACAAAAATGGTCCACACGCACTTGTGGATAAAAGATTGTCGCTTTATCAGTACATTTTACATACCAGGTCATCTGAAGAAGTTTTGTTAAAGGTTCCTGTTACTTTTGTAGAAATGATGGAAGTCAGCCCAATGACATGGAGATTAATGTGATTTGTAACATAATTATATAAAGTAACATTTCACGTACAGTATACTGACGTTTCTTAAAATCAATAATGATACATGTGTTTCAAAATATCGGCCAGATAAACACTTCAAAACGTGTGCTACAAAAATAAACAACCTTTGACGAATAATTACCTAAGAGAGTAAGATAAGTAATATAATAGTAAGTATATTTGCAGAGTAGCACGTCCCCAACCCTCTTCAGGAAAATAGGTATCGTGGGTGGCAAGAAGTATGTATAGCGAGGGGGTGGGGTGGAGGGGTTGTTTCTAGTCACTACTACAAACCTCTACAATTAAAGATAAAGTAATTGGATCATACACATTGGGTGTGGGCGTGTACTGTTGAATCCTATGATTATGTTAAGTATTGTAATAAATTACAACAAAGCCAAAATCCTAGTCAGATCATTGTTACCTCTATCTTAAAATGCGGGGAAAAACATGGTGTTCTTTTGTGGAATAACGAACATTTAGTTGCATAGTGCTTGTATTGCCAATCTTTAAGTTTAAAGATAAAGACCAGTTATGGTCATGCGATTGCATTGTGAGAGAAACGTTGTGGAATCGATCAAAAAAAGTTGATCATCTAGCATATAAGTATTTGTGTGTACTGCAAGGTTCTGGAATCATCAAAATGATAAGAAATTTGGCCCAGTCTTCGTAAAGTTACAATCACTGTACACAGAAAGATGTATATGGGACAACGCACACGTGCACGGCACGTGCGTTTATCTCTCACACACCAATAGATAAACTAATTTACCAAATATATCAATTCGTAGGCGGTTTCCCAGAAAAATGTTTATCATCATGTATTAGTCAAAACATATTATTTCACATGATAAGTAATAAGAGCTTCCGTTTCATTTTTGAAATTGGGGCGTTTCAAATACTGGTCTTTACCTTTAAGCTCATTTTGTTTCTCATTCAACTATTCGTTATCATGTACTTTAAAAAAAGGAAAGCATGAACGCATTAAATTTCTTATATTCATTTGAATACAATACTCCTGACAAGTTGTTGTTATGATAAACTTAAATACGTTAATCTTTAGGTAAGTCACTTCTCGTCTGAGTATATATAAAGTGGAGGTTAAATTTGTTGGCAAATGAAGAACTCATGCTCCAATAAAATCATTTAAAGGGATAGTTAAGTTCTGTTACAGAGGGCGCTACACAAAATATTTTTTGGTGAGATAATGAAAAATCTGAGTGTCAAATTTGAAAGAACATAATATTTAAATGACAAAATCATCTTTGTTTGATCAAACTCGGTTCAGAGACGGCTGAAATATAACGATTTATAATACGTGTGTCCCACCACAAATATTAGATATTTTGAAAAATTTGAAAAAACCGTTGAAAAAAACTAAATAACGCCTTTCACGTCGTATTTCAGCCAATGCCGATGTTGGCTTTTTGTTGGCATTTTCGTGTTGCTTATGTAACCCATAATTAGCCGACTCATGTATTTTTTTAAATTTTTATTCAATAATTAATTAACGGTCACTGTTTTTTTTTTTTTTTTTAAGTGGAGCTGAATTGGTATGATCGTATTGGCTAAATTTCACAGATTTTGGGGTCTAAAATTACCTTCATAGCAATTTTAGGTTCTAAAAGGGCACTATAAATGTCATAGATAAGAATAAGAGCAATAACCATGCACTTTAAAGGCATTTGCGGTCTGAAAACAGAACTCAACTATCCCTTTAAAAGTATTTTGTTTTAAGTTGAAAACTTTCAAAAACTATAATTTGTCATAATGTCTGTACATGTATTTACGAATCATCGACACGCCAAAATCAGTCAATGTGATTCTACTGTCAAAGAAGAAGAGGTGATATGAAATAATCAAAATGTAAGGGACTTGATCATTAAATATGCCTGAAAGACACACGAACTGCAGCCAGAAATGAGTAAGAACGACACACACATTTGGCATACAATTTTTTCTGAACCGAAGATTAATTTGATTTGCAAATAGTTCAGTGCTCATGGAATATCAATATATAAATTCGTATTCACGTCTTGTGATACTCCTTGAAGTCAATAATAATATTTCAAAATATAAGGCAGATAAACACTTCAAACGTCTGATAAAAAACGACCTTTGACGATTAGATCATTAAGAGACTAATATAAATAAGATAATAACTAGCATTTTGGCAAAACACGCACTATCACAACCCGCTTCAGAAGAATATATAGCATTGGTGACAAAAGTGATGTTATAGGGATAGTTGAGTTCTTGTTTCAGACCACAAATGCCTTCAAAGTGCATATGTATTGCTCTTATTCCTATTTATGATATTTCTATTGCTCTTTTAGGACCTGAAATTGTTGTGAAGATAATTTTAGACCCAAGAATGTGTAAAATTTAGCCAATACGATCATACCAATTTAGCTCCACTTTTAAACGAATATGGTGACCGTTAATCGATTAATTAATTAATATTAACAATACACGGGCCGGTTGGTTGTGCGTATTATAACCAACACGAAAGAGCCAACAAAAAGCCAAAATCGGCATTGGCTGGAATAGAACGTATAAGGCGCTATTTCGTAACGGCTGGTTCAAATTTTTGAATATGTGTGGTGGTACACAAATATTAGAAATTGTTATATTTATGGATATTTGAGCCGATTTTAATCAAAGAAAAATTATTTTGTAATTTAAATTGTACGTTTTTTCAAATTTGATACTCAGTTTTTGATTATCTCACAACAAAAAAATGTTTTGTGTGGCGCCGTCTGCAACATAACTTAACTATCCTTTTAAACGGTGCGGAGTTTATTTGTGCTCAGTACAAACGTCTTTAATGGAAATGAAAATTATTGCATAAGAACAATTTGATGTAGGTGTGTAAAGTGAAACCTAAATATGTATTTTTTGATCAAATTAAAACAGAGCCAAGTCATGGTCAGGTAGTTGTAAAGACATGTTAAATAAAGTGCATAGAGGTGTAATAAATGTAACGATATATTTCTTGAGAACGTCAATGTTTAATCATATCCTGGAGTTTTACACAATTACAGATTTTTAACAAATATGAATATTAAACATTTGATGCATTTATGTTATACCCTTCACAGAACAATGGCGCCTCTTTCATGTTTACAAGAAGTCGAGCTTATACATCTTTCCAGAGACATACCTCATAATAATTACTCAGAACTGTGCGATGCCCTCGGGTACTCCTATAGTCAGAGTCAATCAATTCTCTCAACTCATCTCAAAGATTACAATGCGGCTATGGTGGATATCCTGATCAAGTGGAATAATCAACAAGCAGACACGAGCCGATCACGAGCGATCCTGGCGAGGAAGCTTCATGATGTGAAGCTTGGTGGATTGGGAAAGATATTGTCCGAAGGTAAGCAATATCTGAAATGCAACTGAATAAACAATATTTACATTGTATATGACGTTCATGATATTCACTGTAAATTTAACCAGTTTTGCAGTTCAGATGTATTTGGGTGTATTTCTGTCATTTCTGAACACCAAATAATGTTCGTATCTAAATATAATCTCAGTTTTGTAATGGTTGATTATCTCGAGCCATGGGTGCATAAATAACATCATAAATGACTATGTATACATTTCCTGTAGGTGAATATCTCCCAAGTCAGCGGGAGCCATGTGGACAAAAGGCGACTCCACTGCCAGGTATGATTGTATTACAACAGTGATTATTCTCCGTGGAAAGGGGAGGGGCGGGTTTATACAAGAATAGGACCTCTACACGATATCTTCAGCATAGTCCCGAAGTTATTTTTAGGAGAAAGGATTATTAATTATATTTTAATGTCCAATTCGAATGATAAATTCGCAAATTTGAGATTCACATATTAGGCCTACAATTGTTGCTTGCGAAAGTTAAAATGAATAATTGTCTTTGTCAGACTTCTATCAAAGACTTTCACTGTTTCTCTTTTTACGCTATTAAAAATGTTGCACATGTTTGTGAATATCTTAAAAAAAAACATTAACAGATCACGAATTCAAAATGATTCCAAAACGACGAAAAAACAAGCTTTCAGTATCTACCTATACAAAGGAGGACAACGTTACAGAGGATAACATTAATAACAATAAAAATTAATTGTTTACCAAAAAGAAATACCAATTACCAACAAAAAGAATAAAATTAGCCCCCAAGAACAATTACCTTCTGGAAAATTATCCTCAAAGACAACCATCCCCCGAGGAAAATTAACCCCCGAAAAATAATCCTCCTAAGGACAATTGCGACTCCTCTCCCCCTCCCACCCCACCCCCATTGTTTGTCCGATTCCGTTGAAACATTCACCAGTCTATTTCTCAATATTTATTCTGCTTTTTTCAGATTAGTAGGGTCGGAATAGGACGGGGTTGAGATTGTGAAAGTGCAATATTAAAGACATTTAGTGTTAAACATGTTTGTATCATTCCAGGTATCTATAGTAAGAAGATCTCTGCATCATTGACTGTTGAACGTTGTCGCGAAAAGTTGGAGAATAAATACCTAACTCAATTGTGCAAAATTCAAATGACACCGTGGAATCAAGGTGATTATGCTGAGTTCGAAGATATGCACACGGTTGTTACAATGGTGAAGAAGGACGCTCGTGGAAAAGACACGAAACAGAAGGAAACACTCCAGGGTTCTGTTGCTGAAATATTTTCAACGAAAGTAAACGGCAAACTACCGAATCGAATCCTCATTTCGGCCCCCGCTGGACGAGGGAAGACCACGGCCGTTGCTAAGATGGCTTACGACTGGGTTCACAGAGAAAAGGGGTCAGCATTAGAAGTACTGCCACTTCTGTTTGTTGTGAAATTCCGAAACACAAGTCAGCTCACATCGATCGGAGCAGCTATCAAATCACAGCTTTTGAGTGACGTTGTTGATCTCACACCAGAGGGTCTGGAGAGTTTCATTAGAGAGAATCAGGGAATCTGTCACATCATACTAGACGGACTAGATGAGTATGCGGGTATCTCTTCTTCAATACGAAGCTCACATAGCAATATTGTCAGTGTCATCCGCTGGGAGGAATTTCCAGAGTGTCGAGTCCTTGTAACAACACGCCCTCACCTAGAGAACTTCTTCAATCAAGATGATCTTCCAAGGGTATACACAAAGATGTGGATCGAAGGATTCTCGCGAGAGAGCTCACGTGATTACATCGACAAGTTCTTTGCTTCTGCTTCAAATCCTAATAACAGACATGGTCATGGTCTGAAGGTTTACCTTGATGACCAACCACTTATTAATGAACTTGTTAAAACGCCTTTATTTTGTCTCATGATCTGTCACTTATGGGGTGAGGGCCGACTGAACAGTGATACTACAACTCAAACAGAATTATTGGACAGCGTGAATGTTTTTTTAATGCACCATGCAAACGCCCGATCACTGCCTGGAGTTAAATTCACACCTAACAAGTTAAGGGAAATAGTTTCTAAATTGGGCGAAATTGCCCTTACTGGTCTGCTCGACGATGCTAAAAAACTAGTATTCACGCCTAATGATTTCCGTAAAGATCCCGCAATCATTGGGAGAGCATGTGAGCTTGGGATAGTATCCAAGACGACTGTTTACATCAAATGCCTTCCTCAGTCCAACGAAACCACTTACACTACAATTGAGTTTTATCACAAACTGGCACAAGAACACTCGGCCGGGAATTTCTTAGCTGATCAGAATAAAACTAACCCCTTTATGTTGCTTTTGAAGAGGTCTAAGTTTGACAGACTGCTAAACAAAATTAAAGCAAACATCGGTGACTACGAGAATCTCATCCGATTCACGGCTGGCTCGGATAACAACCTCTGTATACGAATAATGGAGGCGCTCCTTTCCAACAGATTTTTGGATGAGAGCGAGCGATATCGCATTATCCTTGACTGCTCATCAGAGACCAAGAATGCTGAAGGAAATGTGTCTTCGTTGGTTCAAAGATGTGTAAATGCAAAAAATATTGTTCTAAAGGCACCCACTGTCTACACCGTTGTTGGGATGCAAAATTTTCCAAAGCAACTAAAACGGCAGGTATGCGCATTTTCATTTCACAAATTGTGTTAACAGTGATCATTTCAGATAGGTTGTGTAAAATTGTATACCCTTGCCATAACTAAAAGTCAAAGAAGCAATTTTTTTGCATTATTCTGTTAAAATGTGTAATTTATTTAAAATTGATAACATTAATTAAAAATTACTGACGAATATAAAGAAGTAGAGAAAAAAGCTTCCGTTTTTGTTAAACTGAATATTCTCAGATAAGATCAGGCCACCGTTTCGATTTCTTTAATGGTCATCACATACAAACAAGACATAAATATTCACCAAATAATTAATGCCCACTCTCTCTCTCTCTCTCTCTCTCTCTCCGTTTCCCGCCTCTCTCTCTCTCTATCTCTCTCTCTTTCTCTCTCTATCATCACACTAGGTTAGGTCAGTAAAGTTCGAGGGGTCTACTCTAACTACCGGCGTGACGAGTGGACTATGGTCCTGTCTCGAAGCATTTTCGATGCTCAATACTCTCATCATCTCAGACTCCTCTCTCAGTTTCCCTCCATCTCCTCCTGAGCTTACATCCGTCACAAAGCTATCGGCCGAGAAAGTGACGTCACACAGCTATGAAGGTTTGCTCTCATCAATACCTGGGGTGAGAGATATCGATGTCTATATCGATGTTGCAGAGACGAGCAACACTTTTCCGAATATCACCACCGCCTCCAGACCTATGAGTCAGACTAGGGCTAGGGATAAACAGTCATTCGTTCATATCAGACTACATGCTTGGCCAGCACTCACCACAGACAGAGAAATTGAATCAGGAGAAACAATTGGAGGGCTTAGTCTTCTATTTCGAGATCAGACCGGGACCCAACAGCGGTTGCATGTGTCCGGGGTGAAGGGCAGAGACGAAGAGGCCTTGGTCGACCTGTTTGTCAAAACCAAACAGCGAACGTCCTTGACATCGGGGTACGTAGTTCTACATGTATATCTAAATCTAGATTTTAATTCGTGTACAGCTATTTTGCATGTTCATGTCGCTTTTTGGGACAACATGAACACAAACTATATTAAAATATATTACTATTAATGTTCTTATCATCATTGCTATCATTATCACTTTAATAAGATAATTATTATTATTATTGCAATGACGAATATCGTCATTGCCTTGTTTTCGTTCACGTTCTTCCCCATTAATTGCAATGACGACTTGCAATGACGACCTTCGTCATTGCCTTGTTTTCGTTCACATTCTGCCCCATTAATATTCTCCTTTTCCTTTTCGTCCTGAAATCCCATTCGTTTTGCACGTAGTGTTTGTTATTCCTAGTTAGGTGCTTTTCTCATGTCCTTTTCCTTTCAAATTTCATAGGCATAGTCTCTAACATCTCATCAAGGTCACTACATTCTTCGATTTTCGAAATTACTCATGCATAACCGTTCAGGCGCCATTTTGTCCGTTTCTGGTCCATTTTAAGGCCTTTCTTTCTTCCTTCCCATCTCCACTATCCTAGATCCTACAAACTTCTAACAAATTCCTCTAGATAGTCTAAGAGATGTTCTTTCATCTGCGACGCGTATGACTTGACCTTCAAAATGCCATCTTCGTACTCAAAATTCAAATCTGAAACCGACTCCGTCAAAAATCTTTCAAATTCTTGAAAAATGGATCCCTACAAATCTTAAACTGCCATAACTTTCTCATATAAATTCCGTTTTGTGTTTAAATCTCACATTATCCTTATCTCATAATTGCACATAGCCATGCTAAATTTCATGCTGCAATGACTATGCAAAACATAAATAGCGCCCTCTAAAGTTCTGGGAATTGGCTTTCTTTCTGTGGCCGTATCTCAATAATGGCTTGGCAAACCCGTACCTTTTTTTGGATTTAGATACTTGAAGATATGCCCTTTCCAGCCATATTCAAAATTATATACCCTATCACTGACCAAATTTGAGAAAATTGCCCTCCAAATTCGCCATTTTCAAGAAAATTGAGAAATAACTTCAACTTGCTCTAAAATGGCGATCTTTATACCTACATCAATGAAACTTGGCAGACACATGTATCCATATACGTGACAACTGTCTGCTAAGTTTAGTAAATTGTAATGCCCTCTTCGCAAAGTTATCGCCCAAAATGATGAATTTACTATGCTTTACGTAATAGCTCGTTTGATGCGTGCAGTATGTTTTGCGCAGATGACAATGGTTTCAAACTGACCGCACTAAAGTGCCCTTTCGAATGATACCAAGTATGGTATATGTTCACGCAGAAAATTGTGAGTAAATCGCATTTGAACAAGGGTCACAATACGAATTCCGCCGAGTTTCCGCCCTATTATAACACGTTTCGGCCATGACGTCATTTTTTGTGTTAGTATGGGCGGCCGTTCGTGCCAAAGCACGCGTCGTAACATGTTCATCATGCACCAAGTCCTATTGGTTTTGCACGCAGTGCTTGCGAGCCCTTTATAGATCCCTTCCTCTACTCCAATTCCCTTCAAAATTTGTAGGCGTAGTCTCTAGCATTCCTTCAAGGTCACTAAATTCTTCGTTCTCCGGAAACCCTCATGCGTGACCGTCCAGGCACCATTTTTTCCGTTTCGGGCCGTTTTGGTGACCTTTCTGTCGCCCTAACTATCTCCACTATCACAGAAGCTACATACTTCTTACATATTGCTCTGGATAGTCCGAGAGTAGCTCCTTCGTTTGACACGTAGAAACATGGCGTCATTGCACGCACATCGTTGTGACACGATTGCATTTCTAGTCTTGTTTTCCTTATCGTCAGGAAATCGCATTCGTTTTGCACGTAGTGTTTGTTATTCCTAGTTAGGTGCTTTCCTCATGTCCTTTTCCTTTCAAATTGTATAGGCATAGTCTCTAACATCTCATCAAGGTCACTACATTCTTCGATTCTCAAAATCACTCATGCATAACCGTCCAGGCACCATTTTGACCGTTTCTGGTCCATTTTAAGGCCTTTATATCTTCCTTCCTATCTACACTATCCTAGATCCTACAAACTTCTAACAAATTCCTCTAGATAGTCTAAGAGATGTTCTTTAATCTGCGACGCATAACCTGCCCTTCAAAATGCCGTCTTAATACTCAAAATTCAAATCTAAAACCGACTCCGTCAAAAATCTCTCAAATTCTTGAAAAATTGACCCCTAAATAATCTAAAACTGCCATAACCTTCTCATATAAATTCCGTTTTGTATTTAAATCTCACAGTATCTTTATCTCATAATTGCACATAGCCATGCCAAATTTCTCGCTCCAATGGCTTTGCACAACATAAATAGCGCCCTCTAAAGTTCTGGAAATTGGCTTTCTCTCTGTGGCCGTATCTCCATAATGGCTTGGCAAACCCGTACCCTTTTTTGGATTTAGATACTTGAAGATATGCCCTTTCCAGCCATATACACAATTATATACCCTATCACTGACCAAATTTGAGAAAATTGCCCTCCAAATTCGCCATTTTCCAGAAAATTGAGAAATAACTTCAACTTGCTCTAAACCGGCGATCTTTATATCTACATCAATGAAACTTGGCAGACACATGTATCCATATACGTGACAACTGTCTGCTAAGTTTAGTAAATTGTAATGCCCTCTTCGCCAAGTTATCGCCAAAAATGATGAATTTACTATGCTTTACGTAATAGCGCGTTTGATGCGTGCAGTACGTTTTGCGCAGATGACAATGGTTTCAAACTGACCGCACTGCAGTGCCCTTTCGAATGATACCAAGTATGGTATATGTTCACGCAGAAAATTGTGAGTAAATCGCATTTGAACAAGGGCCACTTTACGAATTCCGCCGAGTTTCCGCCCTATTATAACACGTTTCTGCCATGACGTCATTTGTTAAGAATGTTATTCGGTTGTGTTAGTATGGGCGGCCGTTCGTGCCAAAGCACGCGTCGCAACATGTTCATCATGCACCAAGTCCTATTGGTTTTGCACGCAGTGCTTGCGAGCCCTTTCTAGATCCCTTCCTCTACTCCAATTCCCTTCAAAATTCGTAGGCGTAGTCTCTAGCATTCCTTCAAGGTCACTCATTTCTTCGTTCTCCGGAAACCCTCATGCGTGACCGTCCGGGCACCATTTTTTCCGTTTCGGGCCGTTTTGGTGACCTTTCTTTCGCCCTAACTATCTCCACTATCACAGAAGCTACAGACTTCTTACATATTGCTCTGGATAGTCCGAGAGTAGCTCCTTCGTTTGACACGTAGAAACATGGCGTCATTGCACGCACATCGTTGTGACACGATTGCATTTCTAGTCTTCTTCTTAGTATCGTCAGGAAATCGCATTCGTTTTGCACATAGTGTTTGTTATTCATAGTTGCTTTCTTCATGTCCATTTCCTTTCAAATTTCATAGGCATAGTTTCTAGCATCTCAGCAAGGTCACCTATTTTTTCGATTTTCAAAATTACTCATGAATAACCATCCAGGCGCCATTTTGTCCGTTTCTGGTCCATTTTTAGGCCTTTCTTTCTTCCTTCCTATCTTCACTATCCTAGATCCTACAAACTTCGAACAAATTCCTTTAGATAGTCTAAGAGATGTTCTTTCATCTGCAACGTATAACCTGACCTTCAAAATGCCATCTTCGTACTAAAAATTCAAATCCAAAACCGACTCCGTCAAAAATCTTTAAAATTCTTGAAAAGTGGAACCCTACAAATCTAAAACTGCCATAATTTTCTCATATAAATTCCGTTTTGTATTTAAATCTTACAGTATCTTTATCTCATAATTGCGCATAGCCATGCCCAATTTCACGCTTCAATGGCTATGCAAAACATAAATAGCGCCCTCTAAAGTTCTGGGAATTGGCTTTTTTTCTGTGGCCGTATCTCCATTATGGCTTGGCAAACCCGTACCTTTTTTTGGATTTAGATACTCGAAGATATGCCCTTTCCAGCCATATACAAAATTATATACCCTAATATTGACCAAATTTGAGAAAATTGCCCTCCAAATATGCAGTTTTCAAGGAAATCGCGAAAAAACTTCAACGTACTCTGAAATTGCGATCATTATACTTACAACAATGAAACTTAGCGGACACATGTATCAATATACGTGACAACTGTCTGCCAAGTTTGGTAAATTTCAATGACGTCAGCGCAAAGTTATCGCCCAAAATGATGAATTTACTATGCATTACGTAATAGCGCATTTTATGCGTGCAGTACATTGCGCACAGATGACAATAGTGTTAAACTGACCGCAATGAAGTGCCCTTTCGGATGATACCAAGTATGATATATGTTCACACACAACATTGTGAGTTAATCGCATTTTAGACACCATATTATACTGTTTATGATTATGTTAGTATAGACGACCGTTAGTGCCAAATCGCCAGTCATTGCACGCATATCGTTGTGCCACGATTGCAGGTCTAGTTTTTATTGTTATTGTTGTTGTTTTCGTAACAATCTTTAACTCTTTTGAAGAGGGGATGTACAGTTCATTTTATATAATTCTTTATTAATGTATACTAATTTCCCAATGTTTGATTGAATTATATTCTCTTTTTTGTATGTTATATTTAGGAGTAGAGGTAATTCTCTAAGCGACACAGATGCCGTTCAGGTGAGTAGAATTTCAGATTACGAGTGCCTGCATTTCTCTTTGAAATATTAGAGGAATGGGTATCCTCTGCCCTAAGCTAAGTAAATTGCAACAATTAAAGTACCAATTTGTTTTATGACAGAATCCAAATAGTAATCTGATTGTGAATTTAGGTGGTGCATTTAATCATTGTTTGTTCAACTTTACTGATGTGGAGTTATATCTCGTCACATTTAGTCTCAACATCTATGTGTGCATTTCATTACAGAATACTAGGCTTGAGATACAGCAGTGCAAGCTATCTACTGAGATGACCGAGAAGTTGTGGTCCTACCTCAGATCTATCACCTCACTGAACCAGCTCACCATCTCAGATTCTTCTCTCAGTTTCCCTTTATCTCCTCTCGAGCTTCCATCCATTACAAAGCTATCTGCTAAGAGAGTAACGTCACAATGCTACACAGGAGTCCTCTCATTGGTACCTAGTGTGAGAGAGATCGATGTGTCTATCGATGTTGCTGAAACGAGAGACATTTGTCAGATCACCTCCGCCTCAAGGCCTTTGGGTCAGACCAGAGATGAACAGCTCGGTGTTCATATCAAACTACAGGCCTGGCCAAGACACATGCCAAACAGGAAGATTGAAACAGGAGATATGATTGGAGGGATTTGTCTTGTAATTGGAGACCAAACCAAGAACCAACAGCGGCTGAATGTGTCTGGGGTGGAGGGCAGAGACGAAGAAGACTTGGTTGAACTGTTTGTTAAGACTACACAACTAAAGTCCTTGAATTTGGGGTACGTAGATCCAAATACAAACACGGACTTTGAATGTTCTCTTAATAAATTACTATTGTCGTCATTCTTCTAATTGATATTATCATTATTATGATCATCATTATCGTCAGTGTTATTACTGATGTGGTTATAATAATTATTCTGTATTACCTCTGTACAGAGGGATGTACAGAACACTTTTATTATATTTTTCCAAAGAATGTATGGAATCATATTTTTAATACTCTCGTTCTTTTCATCAAATATTATGTAGGAGTGGAGGTAGTTCTCTAAACAACAACAGTTACGCAGTCCAGGTGAGTAGACTGTTTTTAGATGCTGCTTATAAGTAATGGCTTCCATGGTGTAGATACAGTAGGCTTGTGGATGCACCATGTGAAAGGGGAGGATTGGGGAGTCCTAAAAAGGACTGTGGTAGTCCCACAAAGGTCTGTGGTAGGCTGAGAAGGACTGGTGTAATCTTTCTTGAGTCTATACTTCTAAAATAGCTATAGCGCCGGACGTAAGGCGAGGACGGGTGTTAGGAGGGGCTCGCCGTTTCGTACATGTCGACTATCCTGACGACTGCCCTGAGGGAAATTTGCAACAATATAGCTTTTTTCTTTCTTTAGTCATTATAATGAACAAGAAGAAGAAAAAAAATCGTTCACCCTGTTATAATCTAAACAATACATTTATGCCTGGTAGGTGCTCTCTATCTTCCTACATTTAGTCCTAATATTTATCTTGATGCATAAACTGAAGTGACAAATTTGTCTCTTTGCATTTCAAAGCAGAATACTAGGCTTCAGATACAGAATAGCCAGCTATCTGCTGAGTTGACCGAAAAGTTGTGGTCCTGTCTCAGATCACTGACCTCACTGAACCAGGTCACCATATCAGAGTCCTCTCTCAGTTTCCCTCCATCTCCTCTTGAGCTTCCGTCCGTCAAAAATCTATTAGCCGAGAGAGTGACGTTACAAAGCTATGAAAATCTGCTTTCATCGCTCCCAGGCTTGGAAGAGATCGACATCACTATCGGAGATGAAACAACAGATACCATATCACAGATCCAGACTAGTCTACATCGACATCTGACAGGACAGGATCTCACATGCATCAACCTTCATTCCTTTCCACCAGATGGAAATGTATCAAGCATGTTGATGAGAGGATTGGGGTTTCTCATCGCAGAATATCACGCGATATTGTCCGGAGTTGTTTTCGGACTCGAGGGTCTTCAACGCGTGTAATGTCAGCTAGTCTGTATGTTGAACAGTAAGTACCTGTTATTACAAGTACAATTGATTGAAAGTTTGTTTATCACCCCCCCCCCCCCCCCCCCCTTGGCATAGTAATGGGCCTTTACTCAATTGGCTAGGTTGATGTGTTAAACCAGTTCATTAATTACCAAAGTATCCACCTGAAGCCGATTTAACTTGGCTAAAAGAGTCCTTGAGTACCACAGATGATAATGGTGTTATTATAAGACAAAGATCACGTCTTTTTTTTCTTCAATACGGCGAGAACAAAACCGGCTTTCAGTTGCAAGGCTGACAAGAATATTATCATTAATGAATAGACATTATTTTCAACGTTTTGAAGAATATGTAAAAGCAGATTATATCAAAAATGCTCTTAGAAAAAAATAATAATCATCAGATCATTAATGATTTATTAGCCTTAAAAGAAAATTGTTTGACTTTTCAAAGAATGTAAATCGGTTCAATTATTTAATTTCGTTATTCACAAATGTCTAAATTGGCTTCTCGTTTCCTCCATTTTATTCATCTCTCTTTGAAATGATGTAGGTTTTGCAGGTCGCTAACTCTCGATAAACGAGCATTCAATGTAAGTACGCTCTAATTTTACATATCCATACGCCTCATTCGTGTCTCAATATTTAAGAAAGCATTCACACTTCCTACCGAATAGGGAATATTAGTACCAGAAATAGTATTTCGTTGAAACAATAAATTTACGTCAGCTTGGTCTGTGTTCATATACCACTCTTTACGTTATACATTGTCAGATTTGTTTATGCTGTAAATATAATTATATTAACAATACAAAGGTATTTGCAATAAACATACGCACATAACGTGTGTTCCATGCCTTTGGTTTTCTTGTAGCTATTTGTTAATTAAGAACAAATTAAAAGTTTGAAATAGGGACATTAAAGTGACTTGGTAACATTGTTGAAGGTTGATGAAAAAAATTGCCTAATTTTTGGATAAAATGTTATTTACTATATTCCTTCTACTGTACTAACCCTCTGACATGCAAAAAATCCTGAAAAATTCTCAAACCACAAATATATCTATGGTTTTCTTTGAAGGCGTCGATATATGACACCCTCTAAGAGTGATTAAACAGTAAATTCTTCCAACCATTTTGAATTTTTCCCAACCGTTTTTCCATGAAAAAAGACATAACACAGGCTATACAAAATCCGTCAACACTTGAATGTCTGGAATTGAATGTAGAGCCATTTTATTGCTTTGTGAGATTTCCATTCACCTAAAATGTAATTAAATTGTAATAATTAATATAGTTCGGAGAATTAGGGAATCTATCAGATCAGCTTTTCCCAATTTGTACTATAATGGTCCGTTTTCACTCAAATTTTCAGATTATCTTTAATTGTCCATCTAGCATTGAAGTCACTACCTTAGCACCACTATCTCTCATCTGAACAATGTTACCAAGTCCCTTTAAGGGTCATGAAGTAAAAGCGAAGTTGGTTGGCTATTGGCCACGTATCATATTACAATTATAATTATAATAAAGTTGTGGGAAGGAACTAAATACAGTTGAACAGTGTAAATAGTATGTATCATTTCCTATACAGTGTATATTTTGCCTTTTTTATATTGAAAATTAAAAAATAATGACATCTGCCAAAATATTTTGATAGAAAATTGTAGCTAAGAAATTAATTAAGACGGAGAATCATTCTAGTTCATAGCGCGTGTCGACCGATAAGTTCAAATTATTGGTAGGATTCTAAGAAATGTATTCAATGATGTTTCTTTTTTTTCTCTCTCTTTTCCGTGAAATGAATTACATCTTATATTTTTTTATTATGAACAATTTGGATTTTTGTTTTAAAAAAATATGGCTCTTGACTTGAAGTTTCAATAATACTCAATAATTAGGGGTAGTATAGGTGTACAGAATGAATTTTATCCCTGTATCTTAAATAGATGGGAAAAATTGCATGCAGCTCTCTAATCTAATGATGTAACAATGGCGACTTGTTATTTCTGTATGTTATCATAGATTGACACGTTGAAAATCAAGGACTGCCAGCTATCCACTGAGATTATTGGGAAGTTGTGGTCCTCTTTCGGATCCTTCACCTCACTGACACATCTCAGCATCTCGGACTCCTCTCTCAGTTTCCCTCCATCGCCTCCGGAGCTTCTATCAGTCACAAAGCTATCAGCCTATAGAGTGACGTCACAAAGCTTCGAAGGAGTGCTCTCATCGGTACCTGATGTGAGAGATATCAATGTATCTATCGATGTTGCAAAGACGAGCAACACTTTTCAGATCACCACAGCCCCCAGACCTATGGGTCAGAGCAGGGCTAGGGATGAACAGTTCTTCGTTCGTATCACACTGCACGCTTTGCAATCTAAAATCTCAGACAGGAAGGTTGAATCAGGACAGAACATTGGAGGGCTTAGTCTTCTATTTGAAGACCAAACCAAAATCCAACAGCGGCTGCATGTGTCCGGAATGAAGGGCAGAGACGAAGAGGCCTTGGTCGACCTGTTTGTCAAGACTACACAACTCTTATCCTTGAATTCGGGGTACGTAGATCTAGATCTAGATCTTAATTCGTGTACAGATATTTGTGTTCATGTCGCTTGTTAAGAAGACATGAACATAAATATATTAAAGTGTATTACAAGTGATGTTCTTATTATCACTGATATCACTTTCATTAGATGAGTATTATCCTTATGTTATTATTACCTCTGTGTATAGGGGAATATAAATAAAACATGTATATTATTTATTAATGTAAAATAATTTCCCAATAATTGACTGAAATACTTTATTTTCCTCATTCTTTTTAAATATTCTATGTAGGAGTGGATGTTGTTCTTTAAGCCACACAGACACCGTCCAGGTGAGTAGTAGTTTGTAATAAGGCTGCATGCATTTTGCTTTGAAATAATCGAAAAAGGGATATCCTCTGCACAAAACTGAGGAAATTGCAACAAAGTACCATTGGTTGTTTTTAATTAAAGAATCCAATCAATAATCGTGTTGTGAATTTAGATGGTGCATTTAATTATTGTATTTTCTACTTCACTGATGTGGAATTATATCTTCCCACATTTAGTCTCAATATTTATGTGTGCATTTCATTGCAGAATACTAGGCTTAAGATACAGCAGTGCCAGCTATCTACTGAGATAACCGAGAAGTTGTGGTCCTACCTCAGATCCTTCACCTCATTAAACCAGCTCACCATCTCAGACTCCTCTCTCAGTTTCCCTCCATCTCCTCCGAAGATTTTGTCCGTCAAAAAGCTTTTAGCCGAGAGAGTGCCGTCAGAAAGCTATAGACATCTGCTTTCATCGTTCCCTGGCTTGGAAGAGATCGACGTGTCTATCGATGTTGACGAGACGAGCGACACTTCTCAGACCCCCGTCGCCTCAAGACCTATAAGTCAGACAAGGGCTATGGATGAACAGTTCCTTGTTCATATTAGACTACACGCTTTGCCATCTAAAACCACAGACAGGAAGATTGAATCAGGAGAGACAATTGGAGGGCTTAGTCTTCTATTTGAAGACGAAACCAAAAACTCACATCGGCTGCATGTTTCCGGAGTGAAGGGCAGAGACGAAGAAGTCTTGATTGACCTGTTTGTCAAAACCAAACAACTAACGTACCTGCATGCAGGGTAAGTAGATATAGATCTAGAATTTAATTCTTGAACAGATAACTTCCAAAGACGACATGAACACAAAGTAATGTTTCGAAATGCTATTTTTTGTATTACTATTGATATCATTATCATGATTATATTTGTTTTATCGTAACCATTATTACGAAGATTACTATCATTATTGTTATTGTTACTATTGATGTCTTCATTTACCTCTCTATAGAGGGGATGTTCAATTCACTTACTCTCTTTATTCGTGTAATACCGTTTTCCAAAATTTGCTTAAATCACATGCTTTCCCTCACTCCTTTTCAAATATTCTATGTAGGAGTGGAGGTGGTTCTCTAAACAACAAGAACGTCATCAAGGTGAGTAAACTTGTAGTATACGGGTGCATGCATTTCCCTTTTAAAATATTCAACAAAGGGATATTCTCTGAATTGAAATATTAAAGGAAATAGCAACAAAGTTGCTTTTTAATTTGTTATCAAAGAAATCAATCAATTCTCGGAATATGAATTTTAAGTGGGCATTTAGACCTTGTATTTTCAGCTTCTCTGACGTGAAATTATATATATCTACACGTTCAGTCTCAATATTGAAATCGATGTATATAGAAGTGATAAGTTGGCCTGTTTTCATTGCATTACAGAATACTAGGCTTGAGATAGAGCAATGCCAGCTATCTGCTGAGATGACCGACAAGTTGTGGTCCAGCCTCCGATCCTACACCCTACTAAACCATCTCACCATCTCAGACTCCTCTCTCAGTTTCCCTCCATCTCCTCCTGAAGTTCCAACCGTCACAAAGCTATGGGCTGAGAAAGTGACGTCACAAAGCTATGTAGGTGTGCTCTCATCACTACCTGGCTTGGAAGAGGTCGATATCACTATCGGAGATGCAAATACAGAAGAAATATCTCAGATCCGGACTAGTCTACGTCGACATCTGACGGGACAGGATCTCACATGCATCAACCCCCATTCCTTCCCATTAGAGGGGAATGTATCAGGCGTGTCGAGAAAGAGGATGAGAGGTCCGGGTCTTCTCATCAAAGAATATCAGGCGATATTGTCCGGAGTAGTTTTCGGACTCAAGGAAACAGTGATCGATCTTGTCCAGTCTTATACGCGTTTAATGTCAGCTAGGCTGTATGTAGAACAGTGAGTAACTGTTAAGCCAAGTAAAATTGATTACAGTTTTCTATTCCCTCCCGTTTTCTCCTCAATCTGTTGTTATTGATATGGGCAGTACCGTGCATTTTATTCCATTCGCTAGGCTGGTGCATTAAACCAGTCCTTAAATCATGTTTACAATAGGATTTCCCGGCCAAATTCGCATGTTTGTCATTCGAATTCATTTACTTTGCATTTAAGTTAGCGCAGATCGGCTTTGCCATGCCAATGATCATTCAATTTTCCAGGTTTTTTTTATTTAATTTAGGATTTTGGTCGAAGGGTTTCATAGATCTGTCATTCAATTTAGAAACTGCTCAACTAGCATTCAAATCAATATTCACTTGTCGAAGCGTAATTTTTATCATTCAAATTAACACCTGTCATTCGTATTCGTAATATTTTTATTCAAGTTATGAATGTTAGGGGGAAGAATTACAACAAACTGTTACAGTTTTTATATAATGTAGTTTAAATGCATGATTTGCCATTGGGGTCTAAGCTGTTATTCCATTTATTCATTTTCAGGACAATGCAGATTGGTGTAGTCAGACATAAAGTGAAGAAGTGGCGAACTCAAGGGATATGGCATTTCTGCACGGACATGTTAATATTCCAGGGAAAGGTGGGGGTACCCTCAACCGCCCCTTTTTACTACAGACTCGGAATTTTACAAAAGTAATTCAAATCGTCTCTTATACCCAGCACACCCCTCTGTTTTTCTTAAAGAGTTTCATAGTTTACTTGCCCGCCAGCAGATCGATGGCTAAAGACTTGGCGAAATAATGACTCATGTTCAAATTGTTGACTCTAGTCCCTACCCTAGTCACAATATTGTACCCTTCTTCCATAATGAAATTATGATAACTTTATGACGAAACATAAGACAAACAACTTCCTTACATGAACATTTACAAATATATTGAGACCATCAGATCCGTAGATGCACGTCGTTTTTTTCTTCTTAACAATCAAACTTAAATGCTGATGAAAATCAGATAAATCTAATAAGTATAAGTGTATAAATGTAAGAAAATGAAATATGATGAAATACACATGAAAAAACAATCTTGAAAGAAAAAGAATGAGCTATAAAAATTGTGTAATAAACGAGAAATGTATATTGACCATCAATTTAAGTGCACAAAGTGCTAATTTGAATGCTACAAATGAATTATAATGCTAAAAGTACATCGTCGCGTTGTCAGAAAATCGTGTTGCGCCAAATCGAATGACCAAAATAGCGAAAGAAGCACATTGTTCATTAATTTGAATGAAACATACGTAGATTCTAACGAAAATTCCATAGATTTGAAAACTAGAAAAAGGAATATAAACCCGAGATATACCTGACTGCACTAAAACTGTCGAATATAAACGCAAGACAAATTAATTTGAATGACAATCTCGCGAATTTGGCCGGGAAATCCTATACTAAAGTATCAACCTGAAGTCAATTTAACTTGCACAAAATATTCGTTGACGTTTTTGTTAGACAACAGTCATATAACCATTTGATCATTAATTTATTTAGCCTTAGAGAAAAATTGGTTGGATTTTGAAGAAAAAAATATAAGTTGTGTAGCTCATATATGTCGGGTAATTACACCAACGACCCTCTTACATTACTATAACAATCAATCGATGGGACCTTTCTCTGTGAATGAATATAATTTTATCATATTTATCAGATTTTAAAAACTGAATGATATTGGTTTCATACAATATTCGCTGTAAGATTTGTTTAGGTCACACTTACGATGAGCCATAAATAATAAGTTGAATAAGACTAAATTTGTCTTCATTTTTGAACATGTTGGTCGTAATTTGTTATTCTAAAGCGTCTAAAGTGGTAACATGTACAGGCGCGGATCCAGGATTTTCCAATAGGGGGGGCCGGAAATATGAAAATTGCGCAGACCTTTTTTTTAAACTCAACATATCAATACTTACAAGGTCATATTAGAAGCACCATACCGGTACAATTTTTGTCATTTCAATCGGGGGGGGGGGGGGCTATAGCCTCTTGCCCGAAAAAGTAATTTTCTGGTTTCACAATTCGGCTAGTGAGCGAAGCGATCGAGCAAAAATTTGAGCATAATACGTACATGTATAGATCTATTATGAAAGTGTTATTTATCACGAAAATAAACGAGAAAAGATATCAAAAATTCAGCTCGCTGTCCCCCCCCCCCCCCCATTACGCGCGAAGCGCAGAAGCTCTGATGTTTCATGAAATTATTAGAGGAGAGGATTTAGTTCGTCCCCCCCCCCCCCCCTCTCGCGCAAAGCGCGGAAACTTTGACCTTTCATAGTTTAATGAAATTATTAGAGAAAGAATTAGAAGATTCGTTGTTCCATTCTCAACTCTAACTCCTTGTTTGAATTTAGTTCGTCCCCCCCCTCTCGCGCGAAGCGCGGAAGCTATGACCTTTCATTAATTATTAGAGAAAGAAGAAGATTTGTTGTACCATTCTCGACTCTAAATCATTGTTTGAATTTAGTTCGTCCCCCCCCCCCCCCCCTCTCGCGCAAAGCGCGGAAACTTTGACCTTTCATAGTTTAATGAAATTATTAGAGAAAGAATTAGAAGATTCGTTGTTCCATTCTCGACTCTAAATCCTTGTTTGAATTTAGTTCGTCCCCCCCCCCCTCTCGCGCGAAGCGCGGAAGCTATGACCTTTCATTAATTATTAGAGAAAGAAGAAGATTTGTTGTACCATTCTCGACTCTTATTCTTTGTCTGAATTCAGTTCCCCTCCCCCTCCACGCGAAGTGCGGAAACTTTGACTTTTCATAGTTTAATGAAATTATTAGAGAAAGAATAAGAAGATTTGTTGTTCCATTCTCGACTCTAAATCCTTGTTTGAATTTAGTTTGTCACTCCCCCTCCCCCCTCTCGCGCGAAGCGCGGAAGCTTTGACCATTGATTAATTATTAGGGAAAGAAGAAGATTTGTTGTACCATTCTCGACTCTTATTCCTTGTCTGAATTCAGTTCCCCCTCCCCCCTCCCGCGCGAAGCGCGGAAACTTTGACCTTTCATAGTTTAATGAAATTATTAGAGAAAGAATTAGAAGATTTGTTGTTCCATTCTCGACTCTAAATCCTTGTTTGAATTTAGTTCGTCACCCCCCCCCCCCCCCATTCGCGCGAAGCGCGGAAGTTTTGACCTTTCATTAAT
>JAVYIG010014807.1:0-39400 GCA_035222895.1 Strongylocentrotus droebachiensis | reverse complement strand
ATCCTTTGTACTTTGACACGTGCTCCTTTTCTTTTCTAATAAGTGTCTTAATACCCTTTCGATAATTGCCCCTTTTCATGTAATCATTAAACGTGCCCCTTATTTAAAGGGACTAAGAGCAATTTCCCCCAAAGTTCGCTCGCTGCGCTCGCTCGCATTTATAGATGATATAATTATGTTACTTATCAAAGGTCTTTTCAGTCTTCCGTTATGAGAATGTGCTTATAACCCCATCACGATTGGCTTTTTTCCTCTTAATAAGATGTAATTTTTCGAATTGCGACCTCACAGATCTTTAAAATTGTTCTCGCTCGCTTCGCTCGCTCGTTAATGCATATCCAGACACCACACCCAACTGTACAGTATGATGCTTAAGCGATATCTTGTATGATGTATGAAGAGAAACAAATAATGAAATCATCCCTGATAATGTAATCACAATGTAGGGGTATATACCAATGTCTAAAAAATTGTATATTTTCGCTTTGAGATTTCCCAATGTAGGTGCCCTTTTTTTCTCCAGAAAGTTCCCTTTTTGTTGGTGCCCCCCCCCCACTTTGGAAGTCGCTCGGCCGCCCCTGGGTTCGATACCCAGCTAGTGCATTAGTTTGTTTAACCTTTGAAAAAAGACTGATGTTAAATCCATCTTTATCTCACTCAAAGTACATATGTCATATGTATTGCTATTCTTTTAATTGATCGATACAATAAGCTTACAATGAACTTATAAACAAAGTAAAGTATTATACAAAGTACACGAAGCTTCGAAGGGCGGCAATATTCTGTTTTACTCAACAAACATAATTACAGTCAATACTTTTAACAGTCCGAATGAGAGAGAGAGAGAGAGAGAGAGCCAGAAAGAGACAAGTGAAGAAAATCCGAAACACACCAGGGCCGGATCTACGGGGGGGGGGGGGGGTTAAGGGGTTTATCCCCCGGCCCCCTATTGGCCAACATCAAAGAACAAAAAAAAAAAGTAAAACATTCACTGAGCGAAATATTGTTCGGCGCGATTTTCAAATATCGGTCCCCCACCCCTCTTGGAAAATCCTGGATCAGCCACATGGGTCTACCCCCCCCCCCTTTTTTTTGTTAGCAAAAAGCTCGATCCGTCCCTGCATCCCATTAATCAAATAAATTCTAAGCATCTCAATCCAAATAAGTGAGAATTAATATAAATATTTTGCCGGGAAAGCCAAAAATTAAAAAATAGTCATTTTTTCCAATCTTGTAGATAATTGTGTAATAATAAAGTGTTGATGATGATGTAAGGGAAAGGGTTCCAAAGCACAATATGTCCATGGATTCCTCAAAAATGAAGAACATAAGGACCTATTGTGGGGGGGGGGGGCATTGGGAGTGGTCGTTCCTAAAAAAAGGCCCTTCATGATTAGGGGGGGGGGAGCCTGGCGCAGCTAGTTGACGACTGGCGCAGTCAGCTAGCTGTTTTAAAAGTGTTATTCACTCTTACAGTTTGTAAACAACTTTGCAACATGAAAGCAATGATGGACAGAGTTTACTTGCAGAGTTTTACGCCCTAAACTTGCACGAGGTGATACAAAGGTCTTTCACATTCAAATCTGTACAAAGCACCCCCCCCCCGAAAAATAAAAGACCTTCTGAGGCCAAATTAAAAAAAATCTGAAAGAAAAAGTACCGAGCTCCTTCCTGTTTTTTTTGCTTAAAAAAGGCATGGAGGACGCTAAACATGTTTTTATTTCATGTGGCCTCATATGGGCTTACACCTCGCCTGTATACCCGAGCAGAATCATATGTGCTCAGTGGCGTACGCAGGATTTTTTCAAGGGGGGGGGGGGGGGGGGGGGTTTCAAATCGGTCCCAAAATTTCGCAACGACTCAGCCAGCCGCTAAATAAGCGGGGGGGGGGGGGGGAGGGGGGGGGGGGGGAGGGGGGGGGGGGGGTAAGCGTACACTTTTTTTTTTTTTTGGTCTAGAATTTTGAAATTTGACATTTTGTACAGTTGGGGGGGGGGGTAAGGTCACCTTTTTAAGGTCAACCATCGGCAATTTTTTTTTATTTATTTATTTTAAAAAAAAAAAAAAAATCTCAAAAGGGGGGGGGGGGGTTTTCAAAAATAACATACATAAGACATACACATAAAAAAAACTCGAGGGGGGGGGGGTTTAACCCCAAAACCACCCCCCTGCGTACGCGCCTGTATGTGCTCAACAAAGACCCACACATTTGGGTAAAGAGGTCCATTCTTAATTGGTCGGATCGATGACCTAAACGGTAATTTGATATATCCCGTCGTGTAATTGGTTGGCTTCGTGAGAGTCCTCCTGGTTGGCTGGTAATTAATATCATGTGATATCATAGCCTCGTCGGGTGCCGGAGTATTTAAATGCCATGTGCGGGATTTTGTGGTCAGTTTATTTGGAGTTTAGTTATCATGTTAAGGATGTGCTGCTATTACTGTCAATCAGGCCGCCCAGCCTCTGAGAGAAGCAGCTTATATTTAAAATGGTTCTAAAATAATTACTCTCAGTCGCTTTGGCTGACTTATATAATTAATAAAGTGGACTTCAACTGTATATCCGATTTTCTTTTGTTTTCATTTATATTTGAACTTGTCGTCTCCAACCTATTAACTGGCCCAGCACCACAATGATCTTACTGGTTTTTAAAACGGTATCATTTTAATTTCAATTTCCAACATTATTTTGATTTTTCTCGAAGTAGTTGTCTTGTCTTAAAATACTACAGCCCCAGCTTATTCTCTTCCTTTTTTTTTTGTATACGTACAAACTATTCAGATCTTTCTGGCATATAGCATCAATGAATGCATCGAAAAGAAACGACCATCCCTTTCGCGGAGAGCCTCGAATAATTTATTTAAAAAAAATTTAAATGCATGTTCAATGCACAATTAAATAGGCCAAGCTGCAAAGTGAATGAGAGAAGAAATAATTGTATAATGCGATCGTTTCAAAGACTGATGAAAAAGGCCTACACATTATGGGGGTACTATGCAGAATATCAAATATAAAGAAGGTTACCGTTTAGCACTTTTTATCTTATCATCAAAGATACAACAATATTAGAGATAACACAGGGATCAGAATACCGCCCCTGGATTCGATCATGAAAACGCGAGGAAATCGACGCCATCTACGTCAACAAATCGTTGCATCTTGTAATCTGAAAATCGTCAGAAAGCGTGCACATCAGATTAGGCACCATGACAGACGCAGGATTTTTCCGTGTAAGTTTTCCTATTTTAAGAACTGATTTTCAATTCTATAGTTTATTTATGTATTGTTTACGGTTTAGCATAAATGTGGAAGATGATTTTGCAGTATTTCTGCCTGAAATTTTCGCAATTTTGTTTGAAACATTGTGAGATCCTGGTGACTAGTGCAGTGTGTGCCTTAGTGCCATTGACTTTTGTGTGTGCCTTGCTGCCATTGACTTTGTGTGTGCGTGCTTCACTGCATTGCACTGCACTGTCTGTACCCGACTCGAGCCGAGACGCAAGCCATAGACGTAAGACGAGATCCGCCCTCGACTGGGATCTGGGAGTGGGACGGAGCTGAGTTGGTTTAGCAGTAGAGGCGCTGGCCCAAGAATAAGGAGCGATTTTTATAAATGCGGACAGACACGTCCTCAAAAATTAGGATTGTCCAAATTTTCTCTGATGATTCTGATTTCCGATCCGCGCGTTGACGATGCGAAAAAAAGGTTTTGGCCGCAACAATTTTCTTGATGCATTTTACATTGAATATGTTATGTACAGAGACTTTCACGTTATGAGCGATAAATCCTTGGGAAGACGGACAACCATAACATTAACAGACAGTGAACTAGGGGTATTTTATTATGCGGAATCTGTTTTTCGCATCGCCAGCGCGTTGATCAGGAACCGAAACCCGCAGAGACAATCCTTATTTATAAGGACGCATTTTGTCCGCGATAAAAGAATATTCTCGTTTATGCGGACGATCCTCCTTCTTGGATGAGGACCCCTACTGTTTATGATTTACATGACATAAACGCTGACCTCTTAAAATGGTAAAAATTCGATCCAAAAAAAAGGGAAAATTGAAAAATCGTTCAGACACCCTAATGGCGTGCACCCAACATTTTTCGCTAAATTCAGCTTACGCTGTGCATGTGCCTTCAAGTATGCTATATTAATCAGAAGCAAAATCTGACATTTCATCATTTTTTGACTGATTTTAAAATGATTTTCTGAATATGTATGAGAAGAAAGAAGAGTTCACTAGCGAACTTAAAATCCACTGTGCAATATTCGTTGGCTTCGGGTTTAGCTTCGTCTCCGCGCAGGTGTATGGTATGGGTGCCAGTTAAGGCTTGGTGATATCAATATCTTATTTACATTATCACCAAGCCCTTGGGCTAGGTGTGGGTCATTACAATTTTAAGCCTACACTCGACATTGACATATTTTTGTTAGCTGTGTAAGCTTTGGTTTTGTTATTTCTTTCTACTCATAGTTGATAGTTACTCTTGTTTTTGCTTTGATTTATATTTCTTTTAGGGCACCAGTGCCGACCAGGACAATCGCTTCACAAATAAGAAGAAGAAGCTGTTGAGATCGCTCAAATTCAACCCTATTCTGGAGAAAAAGGTTTGTATTTCAACTGAGTTGATTGGAAATGGGCAAAACAAGCCTAAGTAAGGCTGGAGGTTTTAGGTATCTGAATTGTCTTTGTATGTAAAATGTCAAGAGCAGTCAAGAGCAGATCAAGTTTTTGATTCAATTTTGGTTTAATCATATGGAAGGTATAAAGGTCTTTATCTTCAATCGACAATCGTAGAGATAAAACATTGTTTCTCTTCTGGAGTTTTTGAAGTTCCGGGATAGTAACTAATGACAATGATGTATTGATCAGGCAGATGACATGTCTTGGCAAGAAAATAGAAAAATCGTTTTTTGACTGTCTGATGTCCTTTATTTTAATTTTCATTCACAAAGTCTCCTATCAAATGGTTGATGGTTCAAATCTCAGACCAGACATCTGCATGTATACTTGTCTCCCTCGACCCAAGTATTGACAGGATTTATCCTTCAAATGCAATGTTTGCTGATCAATAAGGGCTTCAGGAGCTTGCCTATACAGACATGTAGAGTCATTATATTAAAACAAAGTATGCTCTAAACAAAACAGTTGCTATTCTTATCATTTTTTATCACATCTGTCCTACTTTTCTTTTTCTCTAATCTATTGAAATGTCCTCAATTTGATATCAAATTCTCTTTGACTAACCCAGGTGAGCATGAGCAAAGTGAACCTGGACACTCTGAAACCATGGATTACAACTAAAGTCACTGAGATGCTTGGGGTGGAGGATGATGTTCTCATCGAGTTTATCTTCAACCAATTGGAAGAAGAAGTAAGTGCCTGCAATTGCCTGTCCTAGATCTTATCTAAGTGATGGTCTGTGGAAAATGATTTTTACTATTATCATATTATCTGTGCATTAGTTATGGTAAGAACTCATTAGGTTTTTGTATTGCTATAGGTCAACTTATTCAGGTATTTATCTGTTGCCTTATACAATTTTCGATTGGAAAGTGTTTTCGTTTTCATTCTGTGACAACCATGAGGAGGTTGCCACTGAACAGAGGATTGAGTCATATACATGTACAACTACAAGGCCCAAGACATCATACAGGTAAGTAAGAAGGACAGGGAAATGAATACCTCTTGCATATTTAAAGCAAAGTGTAGTAGAGTCATATTCAGTTATAAAGAAATAATTGAAGGCACTGTATCCTAAATGATACAGCAGAAAAGCACACAAGCTGACTCTTTGCAGTTATAGCCATTTTAGGTTTCGGTAGTATTCATGAGGGGGGGGGGGGGGATGATGAACACAAATGTTGCCTTATATCAATAACACACATGATTATTATTTAGGTTTACAAATAGATATCTAGTGTACTGGAAGATAAAGAATAATGTCTCATTTCCTGTGGGTAAGATGCATTTTTTTTTTTTAATCCAGGAAGGAGATTTGTACTATGAGATGGTAAGTAAACCCACGGTCTCATTCGACCCATGTATGTGTAGCGCACACGTAGGGCGATTCTACACGTAGGAAAATGAAGGCTACGCGGGGGTCAGGTAGCTTGAAATTACTTGCGTAGTGCGCGTGGGCAACCGTGGAGGGATGCGTACAACACCAACATCTCTATGTGGACGCTACGCCTACGCGGATCGGATGAGACCATGGCTTAAGTTAACTTGTGCATTTTTCGGGATGGGGGGGGGGGGGGGACATTCTTGGGATGTTTATGTTTTTTGCAGGGCCTTCAGAGAAAAAAACAAGTCCATAAAGAGTCCCTACCAACAAGCTGAACCTAAGTAATAGGCAACCTGGTAAGTGTAAAAATGCACATGCATCACGCTATAAAGCTGCCTAGAAAAGGGCTCTTGTGACTGATATGGCTTACAAATCAATTTACTTTGTATTAACCCTTTTAATCGAAATTTAATTGTCTTTGGATCGATATCGTCTAGAGATTTTCTGAAGTTAAAACGTTTTATGTTGCAATGAATGCAATCAGCGTGTCACATGAGCCCTTTTCTCAGCGTTCAGTGATGAGATGCCACTGGAGAAGTGACTGCAAAAGGTATTTCAAATCAAACAAATCTTATTCAGATATCAAAGAGTTGGATTGTCTGTCATGATGTGTTACTGGTAGCTTAAGAGAAGTAAGTATCGCATAGCTTTTCTTTTTTATCATTTCATGAGTTCTTACCATGCTATTGTACTTTGAATTGCTATGAGGAAAACAAAGTAATGGATATGACAAGAAAATTCTCATGTAATGAAAACAAAATAATCTTTTGAAATATTGCAAAATTTCTCTTTCATGAATAAGTAAAAAGAGCTCATAATTCTTGTTAATTTTGTTTGTGATATGCTCATTACCGAAAAGAATTTTGATTTATTGTCTTTAGCGTGTTCCCACATTATTCCTTCAAATTTTGATCACTTTGTTGCAGGTTTCCTTTCCATTCCCTCAGAATTGAATACAAAAGACAAAATGTGATTATTGAGTAAATAGGAAACTATAATATATTTATAAGTGATGTCATCAAAAAGCATGGACTTCAATGCCTCACTGGAAAAAAGGTTGATCTGTAATATCATATCCAAATTATAAATTCAAATGTGGTTATGATTACAAATTCATATTGGTTTATGATTCAAGCTCTATGGTTTAAAAAACAAAATATCTCCTTTACAAAAAGAACACTCAACAGAATTACCAAGACCTTTCAAACATTTTAACATAAAAACTTGTTAATGAAACAAACATGATTTAAAAAAAAACATGACCACAAGAAGTAATTATCTGAAAGTAAGAGAAAGATGTATCAAAATTAGCTCCAGGTCAAACAATTAATAAACAATGCCATACAGAGACTTGTTAATCTATCATAGAGGACAAATATATTAAAAAATATTATATTATCGATTTGTAAAAACAAAGCAAGTTTTGTGATAGGTTTTAATTAGCTAGTTTTAATGTTTGTTCATGATCCTTGTAGCGTAATGTCATGTTTTATCCTGGTAAGCTGATACGCTGACTTTCATCTCTTACGCTCAGATTGTTTGATTAAATATTCGATCACACATCTCCCCCTACCTACGATGCGGCCATGCAAGCGCCCCTATTAATGCGGGCGGGCAGTCAGTGAGAAGGTTTCGTTCGTAGCTCCCTGATCAGCAGAAAGGGTAAAAGAAAGTCAACACGTGCATCAAGGATTTCTCTAGACTGTCTTTCACACGGTACAGGCATATTGAGACATGTATTCTCTCTACAGTGGCTTGGTTTGTTCTTGAAAACAATGCAATGTAGAGTAAGACTATAAAGTACTTTCATCTTTATGTTGGGTGTGATCATGCTGGTCTTTATGTTAATTGTTTTGACTTATAGCCTTTAGTCCTGATTTTAAAATGTATATTTCTTGGCTTTAATGTTCAATAAGAAAAGTAAAACAATACTCAAATATTGAATGATGTTCCAAAAAGAAATGTTTACATACATCTATCACTGTATGTACATTACATAACTTTACATTATATAAATTTGCATGCTTTTTAGTTCAATTAATTGCAAAAATGGTTTGCATATCTTTTAAACATTCTTTAAATTATTTGTCTTTACACATTTTGAAAGATGACTTGGCTAATTTTATATCATGGTCATTTACAATATTAAACATGTTTCTGCTCATGTTTTTTTACAATATTTTTTATTTATTTATTTGTGGATGGTCAGATTGAGTATACCCTTAAGTCGAAAGTGAGATATTGGTAAATTAATAAGAATACAAAGATTTATTTAGAAATGTATGCATATGAGATTGTGGTCTGAAGCAGAAAAGGTGAGTTCTTAGTTCATGAATTAAGTGGCATATAAGGATAAAGCCATTTAATATCATCTTTATGATTCTTTGTCCATGCAAGACTTTAAAACAAGTTGTTTTGATGATGATTGCTGCAATTCAATCACACTTTGGTAAAAATAAGGTCTTTTTTTAGTAGTGAAGTTACAGACTGTTTAAAATTTAACAAGATGGCAACTTTATGTGATATGAAAAATTTACCCTCTTATAAATCATCATTTTGCGTTTAAGTTGTTGCAACAACAAAAAAGGTGTCTCCAATAAAGCCAAGAAGATTTACGTTATCTGACAGTTGCCTTGGCAGCATTTTGTTAGGGCGTTATTTTTCATCAAAGATATTAAGTTAGGATTTGGGTTACTATTTGGTTTTATGATTAAATTTAGGGACAATATGTAGTGTTGGGTGTAGGATGTAAGTTTTGAATTCAGTTAGCCTCTGTTAGGAACTCAGTATTACAAATTGTCTGTGGAGTTATTGTCACTGAAGTATGATGGGGTACACTTTCAAAGAGGAAATTAGCAAGCTTTAATTCTTATGGTGTTCATAGTAAAAGACTAGGTAAATTCAGGAGTACAGTAATAGCTTAGGAAACTGACAGTTTGTTGACAATTAATGCATGTGTGTATAGAAAGTTGGGAAGGAAAAAGGAAAGTGCTGCTTGTTGCTCTCATTTCGAGAAACATGAGGGGAAAATCTTTGAAAATCAGGTAAGTCAGTGTAACATGCAAGGAGAAAAGTAGATCTGTATGTTTCCATAGATTGTTTGTGATCTTGTACAGAATCTTTCTTGGTAGACAACATCTTGTGCAGAGACAATACTGTGTGTAGTAAACTTCCCAATACAAATCCATGTGTAAATGCTAAGGGAATAAAATATGTTTGGATGACATCAGCCATTGAAAAAATTAACATGATACAGGGGGGATTTGATGTCCAACCCTATAGTATCAGTATGGGCTAACCAATGATAAACAGAGATAATGCTTATTAATGCTGATGATAATGAATATGATAAATTATACATGGATGTGCTTTGGAAGTTTTCTGCTTTCACATTATTGTCGCTATAATTTCATAATGAGTGTGTGTGATGTAGCATGACTAACACGTCTTGTTTCTTGTGTGTTCCTTGCAGCATCCCGATCCCAAGGATATGCAGATCAACCTGACAGGATTCCTGAATGCTAAGAATGCGCTGGCCTTTATGTCTGAGCTCTGGGAGCTCCTCACCAGCGCACAGGAAAACATTGCAGGCATCCCAGCTCCGTTCCTTGAGCAGAAGAAAGAGGAGATCAAGAAGAGACAGGTGAGAAGTTGTTCTTAAAGGCATGGTTTAACAATGTTAAATCTCAGATGCACGGCCCTACGTGTTATCAGTGTCCCTGAAAAAAATTACGCAAAATTTGTTTTTGATTTCCAATCATAAATATCTTGATAATCAGACAGGCGATCGGCTTGTAATAAATTGGGTTCCTTACTGACCTAAAGGTTTATAATTATCATTGCAGCATGAGCTAAATCCAGGATTTTGTTTCAGAATTTGAGACAAAGTTACCCAATCCCTTTAATAAAGGGGAGTTAGTTCCTTTTATCAGTTTTATCAAAATGGGAGCTGAAAATTGGAGAAAAGGAGGAGTGAAAGTTTAGAGTAATGATGATGATTAGGAATGCTATGTAAATCTGTGTTACTCCCAATACAACAGGAAATGATGTGTCTGATTCGTCTTTAATAGAGTGAGGAAATTGATATTCCTAATGTAATCTTAAGTACACAGAAATCGCTAAATACTGCACATATATCAGTTCTTTTTATGGTAAAAATAAGCAATACTAAGCTACACTCACGTAAATTGAAGATCAAACAATGATATATAGCAGATGGAAAGGAAATGTTATTTGTGTTGAAAATGGCAGCTTTCTTGAAGAGAATGGTGTATAAAGGAGAGAAGTTAGTAATTATGAACTAGAAGTTTTACTCTTTGGGAGACGGGACATTCGATAGACACTTATAAATGAAGACTAAACAAAGCAGTGATGAAAAGCAATCATATGCGATCAAAATGTTTACATACTTGTTACACTCCTGACGACGGATAGTCAACCTGTTCGAAACGTCGAGCCACTCATCCTCTCCAAGCGCTATAGTTTCTCCTTAGAACTATATGCTAAGAAAGATAACAAACAGTCCTTTTCAGGACTACACTCCCCCAACAAAGATTACAGAGTCAGAGTCCTAATCAGGACTCCTCAACCCTCTCTCTCTCTCTCTCTCACATGATGCACCCGCAAACCTACTGTATACTTGTTAGATTTGTTTTTTTTCACCAAGTATATTTACTTTTATTTTCATTTTCAGCAAGAGCAGGAGCGGATCCAGGCAGAGCTGAGTAAGCTGAAGGAAGGAACAGAGATTCAAGGAGATGGAGATCAGAGGGAGAAAAGACGAGGAGACAGAGACAGGGAGAGGGAACGAGACAGAGACAGAGAGGAGAGGGAAGATGTCAATGGAAGCGGTGACAAGAAATCTCCAGATGGAACCAAGTAAGTTGGTTTTGTTTTTTATTTCAGATAGGATTTTCATCTAATATTAAACACTTATGGAGTCATTTCTTTGTTGGATGAAATATGAAAGCAACGGGTGCGCTCAAGGTAATGAAAGTAAGTCCATGTTACTAGGCTTAATAGGAACATGGAAATGCAGTATAATCATATACCTATCCCGTTATTAAGCAAATATTCGTATAATCATAAAACTTTTATATAATGAATCAAAATCAATTAAACCTCAAACAGATATTTTCAAATTTGTCAATCAAAAGCGACGTAAGAATTAGATTGTAATAGTTATTACGCCAAATGTAACAACTAATACAAATCTTTTCCGCAAAGTGTCGCAAGTATATGGTCAATAGTTAGTAAGTGTCTTCTTAATGTGCCTTGTGGTACTGAGAACAACAACACATAGCTACAGGATTTTAATAAAACAAACTTCATATCTATATGCACATGGTTTGTTCAGTTTACCAATATTGCAGAGACAATCTTCATTTAAATTATGAAGTGAACTGACTATCTGCCAGTTGTAATGCGTCGTACTGCCACTGGTAACTGCATCAATAACCCTGGGTGAATATTTAGGTATATCATTCATTAAACTAATTTCCACTCAAATTAAAAAATTGAACTACAATTACCAAATATGAATACGAAACACAAAAAGATGATAGTATCAAAATAAAACACAATCACACAAATGTATCTGTCCATCTTTTGACTGCAGAAATGTTGCAGGTTTACAAAAGCCTCAAACAGTGATAAGCCAATTAATAGTTAAGACTAGCATGTGACATAGCCATTCACAAATTATATTGCTCACCTTTCCACTGCAAATTGGCAGGATTACGAAAGCCCTGAGCAATTGATCTAGTCTTAGACAAGCTTATATAGGGTGGTGATGTAATTTATTAAACTTCCAATTCCTTTATCATGTTTAGCTACATATATTATATTATGTGTCACCTCCGTCGTACTTGTCTGGTCGGTTGGGGTCATTTTGGTCAAGGTCAGTCAACAGGCACATAATGATAACAAATGTACCAATAATCAACATAAAGAAGATTTCGACAAGTATACAAACTACAAATTTGTTGCAAATAAATTATGCAGATTGCACATTATTAAAAGTAGTAAAAACAATTAACTACATGTAATTACTACGAATTTGTTGCAAAACTAAAACACTATCCTCTGTTACACACTCACTCACAAACTTGGAACGCAAAATGTTTCGCTTACCCAACTATTAAAAAAAATAGTTGGGTAAATCATTCTGAAACCACATTCACACCAAGCTGTACTCACTTCTTGGCAGGATATACTGTTGAAATACTGATTGCCTCATTATAAAATGAGATATTCTTGCACGAAAAATTAGAAAGCGAACATCGCAAGATGTCACCTCTGTGAAACCCAATAGTGCTCTGCCGGTTTTTACATTAATTAGCAGATACGAACACGTCGACAACTGAATTTTGTAATGGTATCTGCAAATCAAAAAATACAATGAAAATCAGTTTCTTCAACGAAACGGTTATTCTCATTCAGAAATAGAGGTAACCCTTTACAATTTGTTCACATTAGTGTTCCTGCTTTCATGGTTATTTTCCTACTGTGTTGCATCATAAAAGTTTTTAAACCTCAAAGTATATTATGCCTCCAACTCTGAAAGTAGGGCCAGAGGCATTATTATTCCTGATCTTCCTGTTGCTTTTTGGAAGCTGTTTGGAGGCCTGCTTGGAGATTCAGTACTTATGTGGACAAAACTTACTTTCAGCCCATGCATATTTTACTTCATGAGAATTACTGTATGGCATATCCTGTTTGTTTTTATGACAGGCCAGCACCTAGACCAGCTAAATGGGATTGGGAGCCCCGCCCTGAAGGAAAGAACGAATCCTCAAAGGATGGAAAAGAAGAGGGGGATTCCCCTAATGCCTCTGGCCCCTCTACGTCTGCTGGCCCTGAAGCTGATGGTGAAAAGGAAGAGAAGAAGTCCAAGTCTAGGTCCAGGTCTAGATCTAGGTCCCACTCGGCACACCACCTCCTAAGAAAGAAGGAAAGGGAACACCCTCCCCTCCACCTGTTGGCATTGTGAAACCTGCTGAAAAGAGGAGGTAAGCTGAAATCTTCTTTTTAGGTTACCACAATTTAGCTTCCCTTTATAGAATATACACTCTCATGTCACTATTACGCTTAGACCTAAAATAAAAACTTGTTGTATTGCCCTTTGGGTGCAAAAACATGGGTCGGTCGGTCAGAAAAGTTTTTTTTTTTTTTTTTAACTTCTTTTTTTTGTGGCCCTCTTTGGGCCGATATTTTCAGATTTGAATGTTTTTTTTGCCCTCTTTTAGCTGATATTTTTCAGTTTTTAATGGTTTAATACATGTGCTTCAGCGTCATCATTCCATTGATATCTTTTTCACCTCATAATTATCCATGGTTTGCACGAGTGAGAATTTTGGAATAATTTGATTTTTTATGCATTTTATATCCCATTTAAACAAACAAAATACAAATATTTTTATTCATTAATTTTTAAAAAATCTAAAAAAACGGTTACAATTTTTTGTTTTGGGGTCGGTCGCAAAGGGCAATACAACAAGTTTTTATTTTAGGCCTTATTTTGAATGACTCTCCTTCACCTTCCCTTACCAAATCTATGATTGACTGTTTGTGATATGCTTTGTTGTGACTATATCTCAGAGTTTTGCTCACATACAGAAAATTTGATCAATTGATATTTTTCTGTTGAATGACAGAAATGTCATAGTGTGTTGATGCAAACCTTAATGGCTGCATATTATTTGGTATTGAAAGTGCATGGATTGTAATAGAGTCTATGAAATATATGTACATGCTTTCTAAACAAAGTTTCATCTTTCTTATTAGGTCTAGGGATGATGGAAAAGATAGCAGTGATGATGAAAGGAGGAGGAAGAGAAGAACATCTTCACCAGACAGAAACAGGAGGAAGATAAGTACAGACCGTAGGCGAAGATCTAGAAGTAGATCAAGGTCACGACACAGGTCATCACCACGGCGACGTGATAAGAGATCAAGGACTAGATCTCGGTCCAGGGATAGGCGTCGAGATTTCAGGAGGAGGTCTGGATCAAGGTGAGGATTTGTTGTAATCCATTAACAAGACCAGGGGGTGTTTCACAAAGATCCTAAGTTGAACTTGACTCTAAGTTTGACTTAAAAATTATGGAAAGCCGTTGGCACCTTTGAAAATATTTGGTAAAAGTTATTTTATAAGGCATAGACTGTTGATTCAAATCATTCATCTTTCCTATTATCAAGGAAATTTGTTGTTCTTGATGTGGAATTTATGAAAAATCTAAAATACCTGAATTTTCATTTTTGAATATATTTTATTTTGAGGCTACAAATGGCTCTCCAAAATTTTTAAGTTCAATTTTTAAGTTCAATCTTTGTGAAACACCCCCCAGGACCTCATTGGTAAAAAGTGAAAATCAGTGTTAGGTGTTGTCATATACAATTGAAGGTGGAGACTTCTGCTGTAGACTGTCAGTTAGTGGATTCTGAATTAATCCTGATCTTATGATGTGTGGTAACAATGGTACATGTAAAAGATTTGTTCAATAAAATGTTCAGGATAGACTTATGAAGCTATATATATGTGTTAAAGCTGTTAAATACAAGATGTCAGATACACCAAGCGGGGTCATTTGTACCCTTCAGTTTTTAAGACATAGAATGCACTTGAAGATAGCAATTCTGCAGGATTAAAACAGTTTCTGTATTAATTTCAATTTTAGAACGCGACATCGTTCTCCACCAAGACGAAGATCACCAAGCCCCCGTAGAAGAACACCACCTCCTCCTCGTCGGAGGTAAGTCACAGTTCTCTCTCTCACAATTTGTTTTGTAAATAAATATAGAGTGCCCATGGGAAACCGGTTGCGTGCTTCTACTTTCTCTCACTTTCAACTGGCCCTCGTGTGAAAACAAGATACAGGGATAGAGCGCTTTCTGTAGCTGCCCCCCAGTTGTGGAATAACCTCCCGTCCTACATTCAAAATGCTCCTTCTACATCCACTTTCAAAGTAATGTTAAAAACCCATCTGTTCAAATACATACCATGAATTTTGTCTTCTCTAAACATGTCAAATAAATAAATGATGTTGTACTTCTATTTGTTATGAAATAAGTCATCTTAAGCACAATTTAAGTTATTTAAGTTGATTTATTCATTTATTTGTAACAAACTGTAATTTTGATTTTGTAACGTAACATAGTGTAACATACTGTAATTGTGTACTGAATAATATTGTGTACTTGTGGTGCTGTCGTCCCGGCTTTATTTCGTGTAAGGACATTGCTTTACTTAATGGCTGCTGGGACAACAGCACCACTGCGCCTAGAAACAATGTATTAGGCGCGTTATAAATGTGATTTATTATTATTATTATTAATAAGGTAATGATGGCCATTTGGGTAAAGATGACAATTCAGCATTTTTAGGTTTTTTGTAGAAATGTTAATCCTCTTCGGCAACCATAACGTTAAATGGATTGGAAGTGTAACAAATTGCTAATGAAGAAAGAACTACATAAAGCACATGTCGCTCCCCTTTGTGCATGATCACACCACTTTTTGTCATCCTCCTAATGTTAAATAATGTGTTTCTTAACAGATCACCCCGGAGATCACCTGACCGTCGTCGTAGTAGACCATCACCCCCTCGCAGGCCACGAAGGTCACCTATCAGGAGCAGGTCACCTAAGAGGTAATTAGTGTTCTGACTGTGTACGAATCAACACTTCACGGATAAAAAAAGAAAACAAATCACCTGTTTTTCAGCATTATAAATTGCTGAAGTCACAATTTCACAAAAATATCTGTCATCAGTCTAAAAATAAAGTTAAAATTCCAATGCTACTTCATTAAATAATCATTTCCATAGACAAAGTGTTTATAGGTTCTTCAAGGATATTCAAATTTGGTTCCAGCGTCAACCTCATAATGTTGTACCTTTATGGCACTGCCCCCCCCCCTCCCCCACATCAGAGAATCATTGAAGTAAACTTCCAAGGTCATTCAAGTTCTATCTCTTCATTTCTCTTCAGGGACAGGGAAGTGAAGCGTCGTTCACCATCCTCCTCCCCATCTGGGAGTTCATCTGGAAGCTCTCGTTCTCGATCCCCACCCAAGAAATCCAAGCTGGGATCCAAGAGGAAGCCTTCTCCCTCTCCGGCCAAGAAAGACACCAAGAGAAGCCGATCATCATCAAGTAACTCATCTAGGTGAGTATCGGTCATCAAAGTACTTGATGCCATCTCAAAATGTACATTATTGAACAGAAATCATGGTAAAAGTATTGCATGGCTAAGCACTAACTAAAGTAGATAATTTCAAAGATGATTTTGTGGGGTCCTGCTAAATCTCATTATTTTATTATCTCTTTCAATTCATATGAACTAGAATGCCCAGAAATTGGAAATTAAATTTAGCCACTGCAAGTAGTTTTGGCTATACTATCATTAATTTATGATGAATTAGATCTAGCTATGCTGAATAAAATTATAAAAAATGTTTCCTGTACCATCATTTCATTTAGTTCCATATAGGGATCAATGAATAACATCAGTAGAAATTGTTCCCATTCGATCAATTAAAGCACATGAATTGTGCTCTGTTCCAAATTTTATCCTTTAGATACAGGGAAAAATAACACTACTTGAAATGTCAATACAAATTTGTAGTGACTGCAGACATATTCTGTTAGTATATCTTTTCTCTTGCCAAATTGTAGATGATATTGATTATATCGTGGTGAAATTGGGACATCAACAATTGCAGACTTTATGGTTAAAATGACTGTAACTGAACTTTACATCTCTCTTTTAAAGGTCTCCTTCTCCCAAGAAAGATGAGAAGACCGGTGATGTTCAGAAGGAGAAACGGGATGATTCCATGTCTCCACCTCGCTCCAAGGATGCTACTAAGGATGACTGCAGTGATGATGATAAGAAGGTAAGCAAAAATCTCCTGGGACCTGTTTCTCAAAGCCTTTCTTCAATTACAAATGTCAAAAATCAGTGACAAACCTGCTGATAACCAATCACAAGCAAGGATTTCAGTAGCTTTTAACAAAAACTGTCATTTGTCACTGATGACAAGTTTTGTGAAATGAGGCCCTGGTAATTTCATTCGACAGTAAATCAATTGTTCTATTTCTAAATCCCAACGAAATGCAGGAAATCTTACTTTCTGTCCATTTTACCCAAAGCAGATGATGTGATGAATTTCTGTCTTGCAATTTGGTTTACATACATACATACATATTGATATTTATATCGCGCCTTTACATAAACATGCTCAAAGTGCTTTACATTAGTAAATAAAACAGAATAATTATTTTCTCTCCTCCTGTGTAAGGTAATTCAAAAAAGTTGTGCACCCATGAACCAAGCCTGGTTCATCATGGGAGGTTTGTTTTTGTTCTTCATTCTAACCCAATTGGAAGTTTCTAATCTCTCTCTGCTGGGCCGTGCTCTTAAATGATTTTGAATGGTATGATGTCCCATCATGTACGATGCATGCACAATTGATAAACATTGGAAGTTGTGATGTATTGCACATATCAACCCCTGTAAGGCAAACTTTACTCCCCAAATCCCTAATTTATATTCTCATATGTAAAAATTTGCATTGTGCTTTTCAATAAATGTTATTTCTACCAAGATTTACTTTATTTTACATGTATTTCCATTGTCTAAACAACCCCCTACTGTGTGACGACAAGACAGTTTCTCTTGAAGAGAAATAGCAGTACTTGAACTAAAGATTGACCTTAACATCTCCTTTTGAATGTGAAAGGAACAAAATTGGTTGTGCATCATAAATGATGTCTTAATAATCATTACGTTTACTTGCAGGGCAAACATTCGAGCAGTGACGATGAAGACGAGACCAAACCATCTCCTACTAAACCAAGCCGTTTCCCTAAACGTCAGTACCGACGCCGTTCCCCATCTAATTCCTCTGACTCTGGATCTGATGATGACAAAGACAAGAAGAAAAGGAAGAATTCTAGATCACGATCACGATCTCTGGATGACAGAAGGAGAAGACGTTCACCAATGAGGTAACTAGAATAACAATAGTCACATTTGTATAGCGCTTTTACTAAGTTTCTAAGCATTTTACCTTGTAATTATTATTACCCTGGTCATTGGATTTGATTGCTAATCCGCAGATGAAAGCGCACATGCTCCACCTCCCTGGAGAGTATTCCTGTTAGGCACCATTTTCCAAGTGCACACATGCTAATCCCAACCACATTAACATTCGCATTCTACTGGGTATCCATTTAACACCTGGGTGGAGAGTGTAGATGGATATCTTGATATTAGTGCTGTGGTTGGACTTGAACTGCGAGCCATGTGACCCAGAGTCCGGTAACATATCCACTTAAACATGACACCTCTACATTGGAGTTGGTCAATCATGAGAGATTGTGGAGGTATAGTCATCTCCCATGTAGGGTTATACAAATAATACACAGCAGTGAGGTCATTAGTAAGAAATACCCACACAAGGTACCTTTTGAACAGTCTAACACGCCCGAGGCGATAGCCAAGGGTGTTTAGACTGTTTAGAAGGTACCGAGTGTGGGTAATTTTATTAATGCCCGAACAAATCCTGTGTATTATTTGTTTTATGAGATTATTTGTTTTTTGTTTTATAAAACGATGTTTTATAACACGATTGTACTAATGACCGGTTATTAGAATTGGGTAATGACTGGTCATTACCCAAATTACGCGTTAGGCAAAAATAAGGCCTGTTCACGTGTACGCTTTCAACCAATCATTTGATTAGGATCCACGTCATCATCTTATGTTTTATAATGTACATCATTTGTATATCTCATTGGGAGTTGTCGTCCCTCTTTCACTTGGAGTCGACCAACAAATACATGCCAAAGCAAAGTTGTTCAGAAATGTATATGAATTATCTTGTCAAAAAAAAACATGATAAGATGACAGTTTTTACAAATTAGGACTTACAGAAGCATACTCTTCAGTCTCTTATTTTTTTGATATTTCACACCCTTACAATCTGCTTAGAATCAAATTGATTTATTATAGTGTCTTTCCTCTTCTTGGGATTTTTGTGAATCGCTGAAGAGCAGAAATGACTGGTTTGTATGATTACATAGAGTTAATGTTCATGTTGTATTCTTGATTTTTCAGACGTAGGAGATCACCTTCTCCCCGCCGTCGCACTCCTCCCAGGAGATACAGCCCTCCTCGGCGCCGTCGATCACCTCCCAGACGTTCTCCTCGTCGATCACCACCAAGGAGACGCAGGAGTCCCACACCTGACAGACGGAGGCGTAGTCCTGAGAGACGTAGTAGAAGGAGCCCAACACCGGACAGAAGGAGACGTCGTTCCCCAACACCAGAGAGGAGAAGACGCCGTAGCCCTACCCCTGAAAAACGCAAACGCAGTCCAACTCCGGAGAGGCGAAGGAAAAGTCCTTCTCCTCCTGAAAAACGTAGACAAAGTCCTGAGAAGAGGAGGCGTAGCCCAACACCAGAGAAGCGAAGGAGGAGTCCGAGTCCCCGCAAGAGGTCTGCAGATGGTAGACGGACAAGTCGAAGTCCTGACAGACGTAAGCGAGCATCATCACCTGAAGTCAGGAAAAGAATCTCGTCTACCGATAAACCACCTCGAAGTCGATCACCAAGACATCGTCGGAGCCGGACACCTGTGGACTCTAAGTCAAGGAGGCAAAGCCCTCCTCCAAGAGGGAAACGTGACGCATCCCCTCCAGACGATGAGAGAAGCAAAGCGCGTAAGAAGGCTGCCTCAGATGACAGCTCTGCAGAGAGCAGTGCAGATGAGAAAGAACTGGTCAAGAAAGACCGCAGTAGCACTCGCCAAAGTCTTGACCGTTCCAGAACCAAAGAGAGGAAGCAAGAAAGCGATGAGGATAGCCAGAGTCCAAGTCCACCTCGGAAGAAAGACAAACGTAGGAGAGATTTGTCAAGAGAAGACTCCTCTGATCATGCTTCTCCAGAGAAGAAGCAGAGACCGAATAGAGGCCGGCAAGATGACGACGATGATGATGATGAGGATGACTCCGCATCACCTTCACCCGGGAAGGAAGCATCTCCAGAACCTATGTCTCCTAAACGCAAGGACAGAGGTGGTGGAGACAAGAAGAAAAAGAAGAAGAGAGAACAAGATGACAGTGATGATGAGAGCGAAGAGGATAGGAAGATGGATGCTGATGAGGAGAAAGAAAGTCCTAAGGTGAAGAAGAGCAAGAAAAGGGAATCGGTTGAGGCATCATCTGAGGTAAGTTATAATGTTTCTATTTCTAGTTGATGCAAAGTTTTGGGAAATTTTGAAAATTGAATGGATAGTAATTCTTTAAAATGTTGATATATATGGATGCCCCTGTCAATGTATTTTAAGGACTAGAACATTAAGCCCCTAAAACGCTTTCGAGAAATTTGAATAATACAAATTATAAATAAATTTCAAATAGTTCTGAAATATAATTTCCAAACAGGAATAGCAAATCAGTCGATTGTAGTCAAGAAACATAGTTTTAAAGCTAAAGTAATATCAGTGTTGAGAGAGAGCTATACAACTGAAAGAGTTTAATATTTACAATTTCATCACTTTGACTCGATTCCAACTGCAACAACAATCATTGAATATTGTAAAATCGCATATGCTTCCAATATGTACATTTGAACCAAATTCATGACCCCTTACCAAAACTTTGTATTGCCTTTACGGGCTAAATTTTCTCGTGCTTATAACACATCCATAGGGGCGTCCAAATATATCAAAATTGGAAAGAATTACTATTTATCCAATTTTCAAAATTTCCCAAAACTTTGTATTACCTTTAATGCAGATTTCTTTGTTTTGTTGAACCCTATCTTTCTCTCACAGTTTTTTTGCGTAAAACTGTCTGTTGAGAGGAGCAGTAGTACAAGAAAACGTACTTGAACTATTTATCGATCGTGCACAAATCAGAGTGAAATATGATTTTAAAAGCTTAAATCAGACACTATTGGGGAAGTGAAAATGCAAGAAAGACGACGAGTTCTGATTTGCTGCTGCAGTTCGTAGGATGCCATCTGAAAGCATAGTGTTGATATAAAGGACAAGTTTTATTGATTGAATGATAACAGCAAGAATTAAGCTTTGTAGCTTCAGTCTTGTAGAAATGTGTGATAATTTGGTTATTTGTCAAGAGAATAGTGTATTGATATTCTCGTCATTCATCCCGCTTTTTTGCTCTTCGTCTTTTAGGAATCAGACAATGAGGAGGCAGAGGAACGTAGCGCAAAGAAGAAAGAGAAGAAGGAGAAGAAGAAACACAAAAAACACAAGAAGCACAAGAAACATAAGAAACACAAGAAGCAGAAGAAAGAAGAAAATCAGGTATGTCCAAGTGTAGATTGTTTGTTCAGTTAGTGCAAGCTTGTACCACTACCGTGGAACAAAGTTTCTTGTCCATCTCAAGAAAAGAAAGAGAAGATAGTTATAGCTATAAAGCTTTATGTAATTCAAAGAATCTTAATACTACGAAACGACAAACGGGATATTCGCTTCGGTCTTTAGTTTGAAAATAAATAAATTAAACATTGTGACAATTTTGATCAACCAAATGGTTGGGGGGGGGGGGGCAGACCTGCCAACCAGTACGATTTAGTCGTATTTAGTACGATTTTTAGAAGCAAATACGACAGTACGATTTTCTTTAATAAAATACGATTTTCAAAAAAAAAAAAAAAAAAAAAAGCATTTTTTTTTTTTTTTTTTTTTTTTTTTTTTTAAATTAATATTTTGTGGGTGCGTCCGCCATTTTCAATGGCAAAATGTCCATTCTGTCCTGTAAAGTATCTTACAAGCATCTCACATCGGCAATTTGGGGATGTTCATTGGTTTATCGAACACACCAGTCATGACGAAATCATGCATATTCAACCAATGATCAATAAAAAAAATTCTTCCTGTAGGTGAAAACTGTAAGAGGCATTGATCCGCGTAACAATCCGTGTTTATTTTCAAGAATACAACTTTTGTCAGTAAAATACAACTTTTGGGACTAAAGAATACAGTTTTTGAACTCCAGAGGTTGGCAGGTCTGGGGGGGGGGGGGGGGGGGGGGGGGGGGGGGCTCTTGCTTTGCTTTTAAGAGTTTTTCATGCCCTTCTGTATTTTTCTATAGTATTTATTTGTACTTTAATACAAAATTGACTAGCATAATCATGTTTGTGTTATCATGATAGTGAAAACAAGATGTGATTCATTCGAGAAATTAACTGATAATTTTGATCATCTTGTTTCAGGATTCCGAGAGCGACCAAGAGGAGAAAGAACGTCTTCTTAGAGAGCGAGCTTTGATGTCCATGAGCAAGAGGCAATCTGTCGATTAGGGAGACCCACTGAATTCTTTTGTTGAATCTTTTTGTACATATTAGTCAGGTTTCCTCAATTAATGATTGATTTTTCTTTTTAATAGCATATGTTAAAAAATTGTATTTGAAAAAATTGACAGAAAATTCAAAAATCGTTTGTTATAAAAAAAAAAAAATGGGTCTAGATTGAAGCTGAATGGAGGAGGGGGCCTGGTATGAAAAATTATATTATGCTTATCAGTGAGAATGGCACTTCTTATTCTATACTTTTTAATGTAATCAATGTTTCTTTTGTATCACTCTCGACAAACACGTACAAAATTTTCGTCAATTATCTGTAGAGTCATAAGGCTAATAAATGCTATTGTTTACGGTGTAGTATATCTGATCCTTCAGGGTCTAACAAATGGCATCCCAGTTGCCAAATCATTGGAATTTCATGAACATCTTTTTATATTGCCATGGGGGTACATGTGGCCTTTCACTCATGTATCAAGGACCATTATCCCACTATTCTGCAAGTACATGTATATTTTACTCATTTGGAATGATCAAAGAATTGACCCATTAAGGATTGGGGGATGAGGGTAATTAAGCATTTGTGAGCTCAGGAAAGATCGTACTTCAGTATGGTATGCTCTTCAGCAGACCTCTAGATGACTCATATATCTTTTAATTTTGTACTATTTCTTATTCCTGTGCTTAATACTTCCATAGTACCAGTAATTGAAATTATAAAAAAAATATTGATTCCAAAAGGAATTAATTTAATCATCAATTGCAGTCAGTAAAAGAAAGGGATCCTAATTCCTTTTGGAATCATTCCTGATACAACGAATTGTTCATGAATTGTTCAAAGAGATATGGTACAGGAAAAATGGGTACACAATTTGTGAATCATACGCATGCTTTTTTTCCTCACTCTTTGCAGAAATGATCTTTTCTAAGAGGCCTACATGTGTAGATATACTAGTTCATGCATCATTGTTTTCTGCAGTTACTTATACCAAGGTACTTTTTCAAGGTAAAATGGTGAAATTTTAAGAACCATTTACTTTGAAATCGGTTGACCATTTATTCAGTGTATTTTGTGAAAGAAAAGGTTCATTTTGCAGTAGGGGTATTGAATGTCAGGAAGGATTTGTTGATGAAATAAAGCAGTCTGTTCATCTTATTTTAATCTTAAGGTTTTGTATGCTAACGTTCTTTGTTTTGTTTTGTTTCGTTTAAAGGGGGAAAATGGTGAATTACTTGTATAATATGCATCAAATAGGCAAGTACTGTGGGAAAGCTTCATCTGAAATGTATTATAGAGAGTTTATCATTACAGGTCCTCTAAAAAGACTATCCCATGTCGTATAATTTGAAAAATATAAATTTAATTTATTTTTGTGTTGGAACAATAGAAAAGTTTTCTGGCACTACATTACAGTGACTTTACTGATTCAGCCGATGTTTAGTGCCCATACGTATGAGGATTACAAGATTTCATTCAAACTTTCACCAGTCTGCTTTCTTATAGAGTTGTTTGCTATTAAGATTTGATTTCCCCTTCAAGAAAAACACAAAAGTTACAAGAGGTACAAATAATTTACTGTATGATAATAATAACCGTATAAAGTATAGGATGACCATTCTCATTATTTCGCACTGGTTACTTGAACGAAAAGTCGCCTTGCTTCTCGTTCAATTATTTTCTTCACCAAATGTACCATCAATTAAAATGAATCGACTTCAAATTTTCTAGAACTGAAATTTTAAGTTTTGGGCAGTAAAGTTGGGTTTTGGACAAAACATCGTTTTTCTAACTGATTTTCTTTTTTTCATAGAATTTTATGTTTCATCAAACTTTTGCATAGGCAACACAATGTTAGAAATATTATTTGAATGTGAATCGGTGACTTTCTTAAGATATTGTACACCGTTGGACTTTGCTCCAGGTCTCTTATTGTAGGGAGGAAGAAATTGTTCTAAAATGCTGTGAAGGATTGTAAAGGTTTTTTATTCTGTGTATTCCAATCATTGTTTGCCAAAGAATTGTGCTGCTAAGTACCCCATGTTATAAACATGTTAGTTCTAGGTAATTCTGTGCAGGAAAGTTCTTAGTCATATAATAACTACCTTTGGTGTAAACTGAACTGCAGGGGTATAATTTGTCTATTTGAGGAAAGCAATTGTAACTAGCAGTTTCCACATTTGAAAAATTTGATTTTTACTCATGCATCACATGTTATTCTCTCTTGAACTTACAAAAGTGTATCAATTTAAGATGATTGGGAAACTATAAAAAAAAAATTGTTTGTTCGAATTGGTTGTCAAATTAAAATAAATGTAAATAATAAAGGAAGTTCCACATCCACCTAGTTTGTTTTTGTATAGCCAACTTAAATTCTATGCGTGGCCAAGCTTTCCCAGATACGTTCATCAATTTCAATTTTTAGTATTTGGGATTTTTAAAGAAACTTGATCCTATTGCAACTTTTGTGTTATAAATTACAAAACCTAGTTGAAACAAGATTCTTGGGTCCATGGAAAAAGAAAAAAAAGAATATAAATTCCTCGGATCAGCAAAATTTCCCTTTATTCTTTAAAATATGTACATTCTCCGTAATCCATAGCGATAAATGGCAGTCATGCTCTTCAAAGGTATTGAGCAACTATGCTTCCGTTTTTAACAAAGTCCTTGGATTAGCTCATGCTGCAATCGTATTTATTAAAGGTATTACAAAGTTTTGGGAAATTTTGAAAAATGGGTGGATAGTGATTCTTTACAATTTTGATGTATTTGGATGCCCCTGTGTTTTTTTTTTAAAACACCAGAAATTTAAGCCCCTAAAACACTTCTGCTTTCGAGAAAAATTGAATTTAAAGATTTATAAATTTCAAATAGCTCCTAAAGTATGGCCGTACAATGGTAGCTGCGACTACGCTATTTCTGAACGAGAATAGCTAATCGGTCGATTTTAGTCTAACATTGTTTTATAGCTTAATTATTATCTCGACCTTGAGAGCGAGCTATTCAACAGGGACAACGATCACTGAATATTGTAGGATCGTATACGCTTCCAATATGTTCATTTGAACCAAAACTTTGTATTACCTTTAACCTTCAGGAGAAAAATGAATCCATTACTGTTACAAGCCTATCGCATGTTTGGTTATCAAGATATTTATGGGAATTATGAATTTTAGACACTACCCATTGGTAAAAGTGATCACTCAAAAGACTTACTTTTTTTTGAAGTTCATGATCATTTTAAAGCCTCATTTTTGGTGACTTTGATATTACACCATGTCACAGACACTGATCAGACGTAGGGCCATGCATCACAGGATTGTAAAAACTGGAAAAATTGGTTAAAGTTCTCAATTGAAAGTCCATCCCCCCCAAAAAAGTTAATATTCCCGCTTGTTCAGCCACTGTACATAAACTATATGCCCTTTTTTCTTTACTTTGATTAAAAAGTGGATCAAAACCATTCTGCAATTGCATTATTTCCAATCAGATTACAGAAGGAAAATTGGCTGTTATAAAAGACCAGCCTAGTATAAGAAGACAAGTAAAGAGAGACAGAGATGAAAATTGTTGAACAATAGCCAAAAGAAAGGATGACAAATGAATAATGTCAAGAACAATATGACATCTAATTAAGAAAATGACCCTGGTAAATATCAGTCTGGCCTCCTTGGCAATATCTACCCCTGTATGTTTTCAAGTGTGAATTGAAGTACCAGATTACAGCTTTTGTTTTAAAGGTAATCCTCAGTTTTGGGAAATTTTGAAAATTGGGTGGATAGCGATTCTTTACAATTTTGATGCCCCTGTGGATGTATAAGCACTAGAAAATTTAGCTCCTCAAACACTTCTGCTTTCGAGAAAAATTGAATATAACAATTTGCCGGTGCTCCCAGTAAATTTTGATGAATTTCAAATAGCTCCTTCGACCGAACAATGCTAATATGTTAATAATGTTAATATCTTGACCGTGAGAGGTCCCTGATGTACCCCCCCTTCCCCAATTGTCAGACACATAAAAACATCAATTTTTGATGTGTGATATATTTAAAGACTTATACCTCCAGCAATTTTAGACACCTAAACCTATCCACCCCCTTTTGCTTGCGAAATATATAACTTGTGCCCTCCAGCAATTTTAGACACCTAAACACATCCCCCCCCCCCCTTTTGCTTGTGAAATATACAAACAGACTTGTGCCCTCCGGCAATACACGTTCAAACTCTCACACACACATGACAGAACACCAGCTATTCTCCCCCGATCTGGACGTAAATTGGTTTAAGATAAACCATGAGGACCTTATAATTATAGGAAGCATTGCTTTTTAACCCAAGGATGTTTTCCTTTCAATTTTGTCCAACCCCACGTACATCTATTCTAAGCTTGGTTTTCCAAGATGGTTGAGTACATGTAATTATCTTTAATCACCAGTCTTAAATGATTGGGATTACTATCTCGAACCCAGCACACACCCTCCATAACTCCAAAAGACTGCAGCTTCTTAGTTAACTGTAACACTTTTGGCTCTAGACAAAACACCAAATGAATGAAGTAAGGTAATACTGCACCCAGTGAGTCATTTAGGGATTGGAAGGACTAGTTTTGTAGGTTGAAAATATATGCCCACCGAGTAAAATTGTATAGGCATAAATTGCTTCTGCTCCACTATAAAATATTAGGAACTTTTTTTCATTATCATGCAAGATTTTTTTTTATATTTGGAGGTTATACAGGTTATGTAAAAAAAATGAAAAATGAAACTTGAATAATAAAAGTGAAATGAAAATCTATGAAAGAGTTTCAATGGATGGTGGGATGAAAATCAAGATTAATAAGCAAATGATACAAAGCATGACAAATCATGAAAAAACAAAATTGAAAATTTGATAACTGATTGACGCCAGGGATGCCAAATGATTTTCCACATGAAAATGAAATGGGAGACTCGGGATATGTTGTAGTCCAACATATCCTGTGCATTATAAAGCCTGAAACGACATAGCCTGGCAAGCCAAAATTAGTCCAAGGCCTAAAAAATGGCTTCCTTTACAAGCACTAAAATTGATCAAATTCTTATCGAGTTCCCACTGTTTCTGAAAAACGAGTACAAAAAGAAAAAGAAAAAAAAATCTCCCACAATTTTGCATTACTTTGGTATCAATAAAAAGGACAAGGATTACTTTAGACGTACACCTAGAACAGACTTTTATCTCAGCGCAGGTACCACAGGCTAATGTCTTATACAGTGAAACCTGTCCATAATGACCACCCAAGGGAGACAAGAAAAGTGGCCTTTATAAACAGGTTCCTCTCGTACATGTTTCAATAGGAAACAAAAAGTGTAGTCTTTGTAGACAGGTGGTCGCTAGAGCAGGTTTGACTGTAGTAAGACTTGTGGTTAACTAATTAGAAGCAAAATTGATCTTGTATACTTATTACAAAGATCTGGAGAAGTGGATGAGGTAAGGAGCATGAGGAATTGATTACCCCCCCCCCCCCCAAAAAAAAAGAAAAAAAAGAAGATTGAGTTCACTAACAAATTGATTATCTTTCACATGGGAATGACGAGAAAGAGAAAACTATTTTGCACTTGAACTAAACCTTCTCTTTACCAAATGGACCCATGCTAACCGTTTGTGTAGGATTATAGAATAAAAGATCAAGGATCTACTTATACTGGGTCATTTGTCCTCTTGATATATATAATTTAACCCCCTCCCCCCCCCCCCCAAAAAAAAAGTTGGGGTCAATCTTAATCCTGTAGAACAAAACTTACCAGAAAGTGAAAAGAAAAATTGCGAACAAATTCCAAAATGTGCAAAAAATAAAGTTTAACAGAAAGATTAGGTTGCTAATTGTAATTCAATAATGAAAGGTGTTGTGTATATTTTCATAAAAGTTGGAAGAGGCCAAATTGTATTCTGGAGAAATTTTCCTGCCAAAGATATGTCATATTTTCTTTGACATCATATACAATGTAAACAATATGCACACAAAATTGCAGTCGTGTTAAATTTTCAGTTTCAGCAATGTGCTACAAAGAAATCTTTTAGTAAGTCAAAGTATTGATAATTTATCTTTTACTTGGGTAACTTGCTTTTGTAATATGGGTTCCCCAAAATTGAGGTATCAACATTGAAAAGAATGGCTTTGCAAATCCACAGGCTACTTTCCGTTTCAATTCTGCCCACTTTCAGTTGGACACTGAACAATTTTAGAATGATGATTTGTTCAGGGCAATGTAGGAAACAGGCCTGTAAATCCTACGGCCAATGTTTGTTTTGTCAATTTATATTGCATAAACTTCCTGTGGGAGGGTTTTTCATTCAAATCTACATGACGCTTTGAGTTGATTGAAGTCGTCTTCTTGACATGTCTCTTCGATGTGGTCCAACAAATATGATGAAGCGAGGTGAAGCGTGTTCTTCCTTTATTCATCATAGAAAAAAATTAATCCAAGTATCCGTAATAAATTTCCTCTTTCATTCTTGCTGATAACTGGTCACACAAGTGCTTTTAGCAATAACATGTATAACTACATGTAATAAAATTTCATTTTAATGGAATTCTATCACTATAAAAACCATGCCCAAATCTGTGGTGATTTGCGTTTCAACAGGCTTTATAATACGCTGGTTAATTCCATCATTTGAAGAAGACGAGACCCATTTGTGTTGCCAGATAAGCGGCTAATTTGATCGTTATTCCACTGAAATGTTAAAACAATCTGCTTGTATTGCTGAAACATTTATCCAAGGCAAGGGAGGTGTATTTTAATTTCATCCGAATTAGATTGAGAATTAGCGTGAAGATGCTTGCTCAAGGAATATTAAATAATTGATCCAAATGAGACGGAGATGAAGTAGGTTGATGTTGATTGTTCAAGGTGTCGTAGCCGAAGCCACGGCGCCGAAGAAGTCCTTAGTCCACTGCTGGTTGAATCTGGAATATCTCAAGGGGTAGTATAGTATGACAAGGAAGCTCTTTGATTTCAGAGAGGAAGACAACTCTCTCTCATTCTTTCAAAGCCATCATTAAAAATTCTTTCGTTCTGTGCAAAATTCTAGCCTTTAAAAAGGCTTCAAATCACATTTCCTGGATCAAAGTACATTGTTTATATCTCCTGATTATTACTTGGCGCAAAATAGGAATCCTAAATTTAGGATCCTGAAGATGAACGTTCTTGTAGAGCATATTAATTCCAAAACAGTCATATGGCATGACTGTGTAATTGAGTTTGAGGGGGAGTGGTCCCCCTCAAAATTTAATCTGAAAAAGAAATAGCTATCAAATGACATAACAAAACACACTTAAAAGAATTATCTTGAACTTTTCAAGAGTTCCAATTTGGGAACTAATTTAAATTCAAGAATTTGAATGGGTTTTTTTCTATTGGGGATAACAGGGATGAGAAAATGAAGAGGGAGAAAAAGAGAGAGAAAGAAACATGTTAATATCCACATAATGATGGTAACACAATCGAGTTAGACTGTAGAGCATGCACTACATGTTTCTATATCATTTTCATCTTGGAGTGTTAAAATGAGAAAGGCCTTGTGGAGTGTTTGTGTTTCCACTTGTATCTTTTCCATTCTATGAAGCATGCATGCTGTACCATGGTTTTGTATGTCCAAAAAGACATAGCTCTTGATATTTTTTCGTCAATTTGGGAACTGAACTCTTCAAATCTAGCTCAATTCACATGTGTAACTAAATACACTACAAATTGCCTATAATAAAAAATAACACTCACAAACACAATTTGCATGAATGACTAATCTACAAAGCAACCCCAAGCATGCAGTTTTCATGCAAGATTTGATAACTCATTTGATCAGAGTAATCTCAATAAAGAAACTGGTAATAAAACAATTTGGTAAATTCTGTACATGGTCAACTTTTAATGAATATCAAAACTTAAGAATTAGACTACTACATAATTGTTTTTGCCAAAACAAGGGATATCTACACAAAAAGTCACAATTTTCAGACAGGACAAAGAAACATGATTTTTGCTGCTGTAAAGTACGAGTGGTAAACATATTTGATAAAAACAGACGTGAAAATTTAAAACCATATTTATCCAAATTGAAACATTTTGCACTGAACACCAATGTAACTAGCTAGCCCCTTTTGTATTACCACTACTCACGAACATGAAATATGCTTTTATCTGTACACAGTGCAACACCGAAAGTAAATGTACAAAGCATAATTGAGTCTCTAGTGTAAAAATATCTCTTCTCCTAAAAACGCCAGGAGACATCAAACCTGCTTACATCACTGATAGATGAATACTGCATATCAATGTCGTCTCATTTGCTCCGCAAAAAGGAACATTTCTCTTCATATATTTTCAACACCAACAGTAACGGTGCACATATGTTCCAGAATGGTTTATATGTACAAAATTCTAGACAAATTTAACAAAGTTACACGTTAGACACATTAATTAAAAAGACCCAATACTTTTGAAAACCAAACTTTTTTTTTCGCCATAATTTTCCATTTTCCAATATCCATTTTTATAGTGGACAAACTATCCTATACATACATCACATTTCATAACCATCCAAAAATGAGACAAAATTACTTGATAACAAACTCCAGTATCATGACGATTTCATTTTCTCAATCTATTTAAAATATTGAACGTGCATGTGCCTTTATAGTTAATTTGCAAAGTAATAATTGAATAAGCTAAAAACAATTGGGCACTTTATGAATGAGCATCCTTAGAGAGGTATATTCTAGTTGATTATTTACAATAGACAAAGTCCATGTTCCCAGCCCGTTGTGTGATTTTACCTGTACTGATGATATCAAGGAGCGAAGACAGGTCTCATCCACCCTTTCCAGTGGACATTCGCTTTATGGTCAATGTCCTGTAGATGTGGTCATCTACTTCCACTGGTTACCTCCGTAATTGTCTGATGACCATTGGTCATTGTAGGAGTTGTAGGAGTCATAGCCATATCCCTGATCAAGAGGCTGCTGAGCGATGGGCTGCGTTCCCCACTGAGACTGGGTGTTGCGTCGCTTTGGGTCCCCATAGATTGTCCCTCTAATTTCCTCTTGCCACCCATGTTACCTCCCCTGTTACCACGCCCACCTCGGTTACCACGTCCCCCCCTGGGACCACCGCGCCCTCCCCTGGGACCACCTCGGGCCCCGCCTCCCCGTAAAAAACCCCTCTGTGTATTGGGTCCTCCTCGCATTCCCATGCCCCTTCCTCTTGACCTCATCCCACGTCCACCGCGTCCGTATCCCCCTCCACCGCCATAGTAGCCAGCATCGTAGTCTCCATACCCGTAGCCGTAATCATCTCCCTCATAGCGACCTCCATATCCGCCACCGTACCCCTCGTAGAAGTAGTCATCGTAACCTCCGTAGCCACCAAAGTCCCTGTTGTAGCGGTCTCCTCCTCCACCACCACCGTACCCACCACCTCCACGACCACCGCGCATTGGTGGGCCACCACGACCACGAGGCTGATACCCTCCTTCAAAGCCAAAGCTGCTAGAAAGTACACAAATGAAACAAAAATAAATTTAATTTTTGTTCGTAACAAAAACAATTCACTAAGCAATTTTCACGGTAAAAAGTTAAACTCTAGATCAAATCTTACAAAAAATCCTGATAAAAAGAGTAACAGGATTTAGTAAGATATTTTTCAACACTTCAAATTACAAAAATTAATTAAGTTATTTTAATTGGCTTGGGAATAAATGAATTCCCATAAAGGGAGAATTGGTTTTTCAATAAGACCTGAATAGTATTCACATCTAGAGGCAGATTGAAGTAATATCGTCCCATGTTCAGGCCCATGCAAGATCATGATTTCTTCACTTTTTGTACTATCAAGGCTTCATTTCATAGTCAAATACAGTGAAACCTGTCTATAGCGACCACCCAAGGGAGACCAGATAAGTGGTCTTTATAGGCAGGTGGTCTTCATGTACAGGTGGTCGCTAAAGCAGGTTTGACTGCAGTGTACTATCTTTTCTATGGAGAATCCAAACTATTTGCGTCACCTATTTTTCTTTTAGACACTTACCCTCCTCCTTGCTGCCTCATAATCCTCTCCTTCTTCTTCTTGTTTTCCATGGGTGGTTTGGCAAGAGATACTTCAATCGTTGTTCCTTCATACTCCTTTCCGTTCATCTCCTCTATCGCCTAAAGAGAGAAGATCAAGATCAAGACGGTGATGAAAGTCATTAACGCTAATGGTCGAGAAGTAACTTCATATTGAACAATTTGCAAAACAGTGGAATCTGAAGGTAGAGACAATTCTTGTAACTAAATCTTGTGATAACAAAGCAATTTTGCAGGTCTCAAGTCTCTACAGTCTATTTGTCTTCACCCTGAAAAATACCCACTCGAAACACAATTTCTACGATTGCACAGCATTTGATTTGACAAAGTTCCATTATTCTTTGTAGGTGACAAAAGCAATTATTTACCTTGACAGCGGCATCCCTATCCTTGAAGTGAACAAAGCAATAATCCTTCATCTTCTTGGCTTTCTCCACCTCACCATACTGGCCAAAGTCTTCCTTGATCTTGACTTCTGTGGTTTCCGTGGAGAGATTCCTGATGTACACCACTTTTACCTGCAGATACAAAGTCAAACATAATAGTTGCTTATGAGTACTCAATGAACGCAACAACAATTGTAAATGTACTTTTGTGTTACAGAAACAAAACATGACTATATTTAGGCTGCTGCCATACAATCTCACCATTAAGAATACAGGCTACGTATCTTCAAAGCTAGCCATATTAGTTTTTTTATAGCACACTAAGCAAAAACAAAGATGAACCAATTTCTTCAAAATATGATTACTATTTCATGAGTAGTTAGAAGAACTTACCTTGGACATGGTGTCAGAGTCTGGCTCGATGACCGGATCAGCCCAGTCTACGTTGACATTGATTTGATTCCAGACCTTGATTCTACCTGAAGCTAGTTTCCTCTTGGCACTGGCAGCTGCTTTGTGGGAGTCAAACTCCAGGAAGGCAAAACCACGGTTGCGCATCTTGTCCTCTGTCTTGTAGATGATGACATCCAGCAGACCCTCTGATGAACAGCAAAAAATGAAACATAACATCATTAATTTGAAAAAATATCAAACAATGTCTCCCAACATATATCCATGAATTATAAATAGAAGGTGGTACAGCTTCACCACTGCGACCAAAAGTCAAAACCTTGTCCATGCATCTACACTGGGAATTGATAAAATAAACAACTATTGATGATGCAGACATTTGTCACATCGAGATAGACCCTTGATTTCCGACTTTGATGAATACAGCACGACTTTACCTTTATGATGTAAAGAAAACACAGATCCTCAATTCAGCCTGATATGGAGTCGTAAAAGATCAACACAAACAGTCAAGAACTAGAAATGATTCACCAAGATGCAATAAAGAAAACTCTTCCATATCGCTGTATAACAGCAAAATAATTTCTTCAGAATAATACTAATGAATATTCACTCACTTTCAACTTTGGCGAACTCTTCCAAGATCTCATCTTTCGTCTTGTTCTTAGGGATGGAGCCGACGTAGAGCCTGCTCTTTGGTACTGATACGTTTACACTGAGTTGCCAGTTGTCTTTGATTTTGTGTCCATTGAGCTATAAATCAAATTAAAACATGAATGACTACATTAATTCATAACAACGTTTGACTTACATTAACTTTTTTCTTTTCTTGATCAACTATACTAAAAAACTACTAATGAATCATTGTAAATCATAAATATATAGCATTTCAACAGAACTTTCAAGTCACTAGCATTCTCCAGGTATAATACAACAGAAGTCCATTTACAACCAGTTTCCACTACGAAATAACAAACTTGGTCATTGTATCAAACTTTCAAAACATTATAAAAAGAACTAAGTAGCAGACCCTGACTAAAAAGAGATACTAAATGTGCGATTGTAGGGTTCAGAATGCAGAGGGCTTCCCTCTCCTACAAGTCCCTGGGCACTCTGTCACCAGGGGGGCATTTCACAAAGCATTTTTTCAATGACAAATAACAAAAATCAGTGACAAATCTGCTGATAACCAATCAGAAGGATTTTAGTAGGGCAATTCCACGGTAACGGAAGGACACTCTGACAAGATTTTTGAACTTCAGGTTCATACTAAAAGAAATGTTTTATTAGTATGTATTAAACTATGGGGAACAAAATGTGTTTCAGTCAAGTAGAAAGCTTCATCAACTTCACAAAGTTTGGATAAACACTAATTAACTGGAAAAACCATGTCCATTTTTATGTCCTTCCGTTACCGAGATAATTAATATGCACATTCTTAAACTACTTAACTATAATGACAATTTTTTTTGGGAGAATTAACCCTTACTGTACTGGGGGGGGGGGGGGGGGGGGGCCTCGGAGGCCCCCCCTCGACATTTTCGGAGATTGCGCCGCAACCGCTTAGAATTTTGAATCGTTTCATGACTTTTTTCCCTCAAGTCTTACGCACATTTTGATACCATTTTCGTCGAAATCGGATATACCTGCAAGGCGTTACATAACAATTAGTATGCGCATGTCATCAAAAAAAATTAAAAAATTAAAAATCGCATCAAAATTTGCATAAATATCCTTATTAATTACATTAAAATAACTTGTTTGTGTTAGAAAAGAAGTTTTATATGAATAATGAGTTTCAACATTCAAAAAGTGGAGTTTGACACGTTTTCTGTAAAATGCATAAAATTAGCGCATTTTGCATAATTAATTAGGCTAACGACAAAAATTTGCATATTCGGAAAAACAAATTATACCATCTTGTTCCTTACGTAAATATCTACAAACATGCAAATTTTCGTGTTCATCGGACAATCGATGGCCGAGATCATAGGGGGGGGCCTCCCTTACTGTACTGGGCTATTTTGAGCACCCTCTGACTGGGGGGGGGGGGGGCCTGGGAGGCCCCCCCCTATGATCTCGGCCGTCGATTGTCCGATGAACACGAAAATTTGCATGTTTGTAGATATTTACGTAAGGAACAAGATGGTATAATTAGTTTTTTCCGAATATGCAAATTTTTGTCGTTAGCCTAATTAATTATGCAAAATACGCTAATTTTATGCATTTTACAGAAAACATGTCAAACTCCACTTTTTGAATGTTGAAACTCATTATTCATATGAAAGTTCTTTTCTAACACAAAAAGTTATTTTAATGTAATTAATAATGATAATTTATGCAAATTTTGATGCGATTTTCAATTTTTGTTTTGTTTTTTTGATGACATGCGCATACTAATTGTTATGTAACGCCTTACAGGTATATCCGATTTCGACGAAAATGGTATCAAAATGTGCGTAAGACTTGAGGGAAAAAAGTCATGAAACGACAATTCAAAATTCCAAGCGGTTGCGGCGCAATCTCCGAAAATGTCGAGGGGGGGGGGGCCTCCCAGGCCCCCCCCCCTCAGTACAGTAAGGGTTAAAGGCACTTATATAGGTATTATATCTGTACTGTTTCACATCTTATACTAATAAAACAGTTCTTTTAGTATGAACCTGAAGTTCAAAAATCTTGTCTGAGTGTCCTTCCGTTACCGTGGAATTGCCCAGTAGCTTATAACAACTGTCATTTGTCACTGATGACAAGTTTTGTGAAACACCCCCAGCTCTCCTCTATCCTATGTTAGCTACAGCATTATTTCTCACCTGTTTGACAGCTTCTCTGGCACCATCGATAGAGGTGAATGCTGCGAAGGCATAGCCCCTGTTCTGTCCTGTGAGTGGGTCCATCATTAACCTGAGATCATGCACCTCACCACACTGCTCCAGGAGAGGGATGATCTCATCCTCGTACATCTCCTTAGGGATCTTCCCAACGAAGATCTACAGAAACAATGACAAACAAAGAGAAGGCTAGATAAATACTAACTTGTAATGACAGTAATTCAGATTTACCTTTCTGTATTAAAAAGAAATGTTGAGGCATTTATTACACAGTAACAAGGGCTCACTTGCACAAAAAAGCAAGACAAAACATTTTACTTTTCTGTGTTAAAAAGAAATCTTGAGGCATTTATTACACAGTAACAAGGGCTCACTTGCACAAAAAGCAAGACAAAACATTTACCTTTCTGTGTTAAAAGAAAGGTTGAGGCAGTTATAACACAGTAACAAGGGCTCACTTGCACAAAAAAGTAAAATAAAACATGGTTTTCAAGCATGATCATTACACAAAGTTACAGCGTTAAGATACCTTAGGTGACAGTTATGATCAGGAAGCTTCATTAGCGATTACCTCAAAGATTTAGGTAAACAGTAATAACATAGTATATTCTTGTTTTATTTCAAAAAATATAACTTTCTAAATTAACAATTACTTTCACAACATTTCTGTGAAGAAGAAAGTAATGTTTTAAAAGCTGTGCTCACCTCTGAACCTTGAATTGGAGGGGGTAATGTTTCACAGTCTTCAGGCTTGGGACGACTGTATTTCCTCTGACCGGTAGTGACATCTAGTGAGTAACCTGTTCTGGCAAGGATTTCCTAGAGTGAAAGAGGATAGAAAAAGGTGTCCAAGTTATTAAATAGCTGAATTACTGAAAACATGCACCATGATGTAAAAACATAACAAACATAATATAAAAATGTTCCATTTTACCTGCGTCTACTCTCAGGAATAAATAAACAAAATGTTTGAAGAAGGTTATAACACGCGTTACAGCAAGAAACATTCCTCCTTACTTCTGTAATCTTGTTTGTGATGTAATATTGAGATGAGAGTGAGATTTCTTTAACTGTAGCATTATAATGTTGAGCAATGAAATTTTGTTATGGTAGGAAAAATAGCAATACATTACATGTACATCTGGCACTTTAGTCTCACCACACAGCTTGACAGATGCAATAAAATTCCTAGTAAGACACCTCTACAATGACATAACTCTCTCTGTTTATAGAATGAGACTTTTACCTTAATTTTAGCTTCATCTGGGCCCTTGGGTTCCTGTCCACCCTGTGACTGCTTCATTCTGCTCTTCTGTCTGTACGTCTTGATCACGCCGCACAGGAATGCACTCTTATTATTCACATGTGACAGGTCACTCTCGCCAAACTGCTTCAAGACTCCCAGCTTGGAGGTCTCGTCAAGTTCTTTTAGAGCCTCGATTGCCCTCTCGTCTAGCTCCTCGTCAGCAAGGATTCCTACAAATTGATATAGAAGTTTATAGACTTTGAAGGAGCGAAAGAACTATGTACGAGATAATGGACTGTGTTATGGTTGCCTCCTACGAGGGCACACGTCAAGAGAATGCAGAAGGAGAAACACATGCAGTGTCTGCAAACAGCGACATCCCACTTCTCTTCATGAAGACTAGAATCAGAGTAATCTACAAGAGAGAGATGATGTGAGAAAGGAGTTTCAATCGTCTGATCATGAAAGTTCTAACGCAACAGAACAACTCCGGTCATTGAGTTCTCACACAACAGTAAATCACATGACCTTGAAGAAACAGGCAGTAAAGTGTTCAGCAGTTGTTCCAGTCTGGATATCACAGAAGGGCAAATTTGAAGAAAGACTGATATATGCATTATTGGATACTCGGTCAGACACCACATTCTTGCTGGAATCTACAAGGTTCAAAGGTGAATCTTCTTCTTTCTACTATGTCCAAGAAGGATGAGAGGATCCATAGTGAGAAAATTCAGCCTCACTGTTCGTGCAAACAGAAAAACCAGAAGATGCAGAAACGAGATGAAATGAAACAGACCCTTAAAGGTCAGTACTTAAACTTGCAGTGTTTAAGTTGTAGGAAATAAGTGTATAATTATGATATTTATGCCATAACTTTGAGACAGGTGCCCATGTATAAAAATTCACGTTGTTGAATCTATGTATAAGAATTTATGTTGATGAATCTGTGTATAAGAATTTAAGTTATATTAATTTATAGAAGTGTGAAGACTATTCAGGAAACACAAAGAAAGAAATAGTAAGGTTAAGTAAATGGCTAGGTTTGGTATAATGCCTATGGGTCACGCCCAAATTTCTATTTAAGTCCTTGCTGAAAACGCACCTTTTTAATTCATGAATGATATTCTGCAGTTGCGAGTCGGTCAAAGGAGGTGCACAGCGTCTTTTTTCTTGTTTGTTCGATCTTATGTTTGACCTCATGTATGTTTGATCTAACTCTTATTTTTATTATTATATATGCATGATTTATTGAATAAAGAACAGATGTATCAGTTGTGTGTTTATTACAAGTTATGGTAAATAATGTTTTAGTCAGACTATGGTGCGCTAAGAGACACCATTATTAAGCGCCTAATAAATATTATGTATTATTATTTTAAGCAACCTGTAATTATTACATGGATAAGGAACCTGTAATTATTATTGCATCCTTTCATTAATGCCCATTTTTTGTTGTTTGTTTTCTCACAGTCTTAACGGAGTGAAAAGAACGGAGTTGAAAGAAGGAGTCAAAGAAATGAAACTACGCTCATACCAAAGAATAAAAGAAACACTCCCGTAAAAATCATTGTCAACTTGTCGTTATTGATTGGCTGCAGTTACATTGACTAAGAATCACCTGACTAAGAATCGCCATATAAATATAATAAATTCAGACTCTACACCAAAGTTGAAACATGTAAATCATACATATTCTTTTTTACCATTTAAATGTTATAACAGTATAATTATAACATGTATTGTTTAAGATTATTTGATATTAGTTGTTTAGTTAGTTAGAATCAGTAATTAATATGAAGATTGCTGAAAGTATTGATTTCTTATACGGTATGTAAATGTATTTATAATTTGTAAACTGAATTTTACGAGTTTCCTGACTTTTTATTCAGTATGTTTTATTTACAATAAACCAGAATTCAATTGAATTTCTTTGATATCTAAAATGAAATTTGAACTATATTTCACAAAAAGTACCTTTGACAAAGAACCTGTCCAGCTCCGAAGCGACCTTATCATCAAAGC
>JAVYIG010014806.1:0-39403 GCA_035222895.1 Strongylocentrotus droebachiensis | reverse complement strand
TGACCTTTTGACCCGTAACATCTACAAGGACAATCGTAACTTCTCAGGTGAGTCTCGAGTCTATCTACAAATATTGATTAAAAATGAAATTTGAAAGTCAAGTTTTGAGGGTTTTTTGTTTGTTGAAGGCCGTCTGTACTAGTTCGGCAAGGAGGGATTAGACCTCCCTGCATGGTCAATGAACGGTGGTTATCTCATCAAATAAGCTCTAAATTGACATAAGAAAAAGGGGATCATGGGGGACCAATGGTCACAGATTAGGCATTGTTTCTATATAGAGGGAGCAAGTAACTACAAGTGAAGTGGGGCTTTAAATGAATTGCCTTTAGTGGCAAAAAAAGTGTATGAATACATGTCGGTAGTTGTTTCAGGAGGGAGCACTACTATCATAATAATAGTAATTATCTGGATTTTATATAGCGCTTAAAACGAAATATTGTCTCTATTAAAGCGCTTTACTGATATTATTACCCAGGTCATTGGATTCGTTCCGGCACAATTTGCACCATCCCCACTCCCTGGGGAGTATTCCTACCATATGGTCACCGTGAGGGCATACGGCAATATTCAAAAGATTTTGCCGTCCTACCAGGTCCCCATTTCTCTTCTGACTATCGAGTTGCAAATATAGATAAATGCCTTGCCGAAGGACATAAAACATGAAAGAAGAGAAAACAAGCTTGATTGGTTTATGAAATTATTGACAGCTGGCAGCCCGTAGGCTGAATTACATTAAGTTTACAATGTAATGATATCAATATCTATCCATGTAGATTTAGGCTGTAAAGTTATTGCTATACTATTTTTTTTCTTCCACATAATTTTTATGCCTCCGTTACGAAGTAGCCGGAGGCATTATGTTTTCTGGTTGTCCGTCCGTCCGTCCGTACGTCCCGTTCTTGTGATCGCGTTATCTGAAGAACCGATTGATGGATTCCTGCCAAACTTTGGTCATGTATGTATCTTGCAGAGCCGATGAACTGATTAGATTTTGGGGTCACGAGGTCAAAGGTCAAAGGTCACATGGCTCATTATGTATGCAAAAACAGCTCGTGATCGCGTTATCTCAAGAACCGATTGATGGATTCCTGCCAAACTTTGGTCATGTATGTATCTTGCAGCGCCGATGAACTGATTAGATTTTGGGGTCACGAGGTCAAAGGTCAAAGGTCACAGGGCTCATTATGTATGCAAAAACAGCTCGTGATCGCGTTATCTCAAGAACCGATTGATTGATTCCTGCCAAACTTCGGTCATGTATGTATCTTGCAGAGCCGATGAACTGGTTAGATTTAGGGGTCACGAGGTCAAAGGTCACAGGGCTCATTATGTATGCAAAAATAGCTTGTGATCGCATTATCATTACAACAGATTGATGGATTCCTGCCAAACTTAGATCATTTATGTATCTTGCAGAGCCAATGAACTGAGTAGATTCTTGGTTCATAAGGTCAAAGGTCATGGGCTAATATATATGCTAAAATAGCTTGTGAACGCATTCTCATTATAACTGACAGATGGATTACTATTTAACTCAGGACATCTTGCAGAGCCAATGAACTGAGTAGATTTTAGGGTCATGAGGTCAAAGGGTCATATATGTTTATGAGAAATCGCTTGTAATCACGATATTCTGAGAACCTGTTAATGGATTACAATTGAACTTGAATTTGAAAAAATTTCTTCTGTTTTGGTTTGTAAACTTGCTCTATGACGGAGGCATCATTTTCGACTGCGTGCAGTCGAAGTTCCATCTAGTTTATTTACATTTCTTCCTTGATTTGAATCCAAAGTGTTGAGTATCTTGACTTGGCGTTCTCACCTTGTCTTGAAAATTGATCTTTGGAATATTAAACTCTCCCGGCCATGTTCAATTACCACTGCAGCACTACTCTTGTGTGTTGGTACACATGGTTGGAGAAACATTTGTACCAAGTCATGTCACTTCGCCCCTTCTTTTTCTGGCAGTTTTCCTGAGGGGTCTCCCTTCACCAAGCTTATATCTTCCTCACACTTTGTTTGGTTTGATGGTTTGTTTACCTGACTGCTAAGAAAGCATGTGTAAGCTTCTAAGTAAGCAACCAGGGGGACTGACAGCTTTAAGTCCCCTCCAAGGGTCTTGGTAATGAGGATTAATGCCTTACCAAACGGCATTAACGCATTGATTAGATTTCGAAACATGGGACCTCCCGGTTACGAGACCACTGCTCTACCACTGAGCCATCGATTTTTAGAACCTCATTGTCTTCACACTTGATTCAAGGAATTGGTTGTGTCACACCATGTGCTGTGTTCGTACCTCGGGGCCTGGTGTATGACTCCTCACTTCAGCACCTGCACTCTCTTCTTTCTTGATGCAAGAATGGTGATGGTGCCTGTCATGCACCATCTTAAGACCCAGGGGCAAATGTACCCCCCCCCCCCCCCCTCTTCATCATTTCTACTCCCAAAGCAAATGTCATCATGTTTTTTCTTCTGTCTTGTTTTTCAATCCGGTTTCTTTGAAGAGTCGCCCTTCCCCCACGGCCACACTATCTTTCTGCATGAATCAAGAAATTGGTTTCATAATACCATGCACCATCTCAATGCTCAGAGACTCTTGTGCCCTCCCCCTCCCCCTCCCCTCCCTCTCCCCCTCCCCCTCGTCTTCTCCTGCATCTGATCTGACTGTGTCTATTCTTTTCTTATCTCTTACTCTTACCAGGTTTTTATGAAGGGTCGCCTTTTCCCCATGCCCACACTCTCTTCATCCACGATGCTAGGAATTGGTGTCGCAATACGATGCAATATCTCAACGCTCAGGGACTCATGTTTGCATTCGCCAATGCTATGTCAAGAGCTAAACTTCAATATGGGGTGAGAAATTAGAAGAGAAATCTAAAACCACAAAGTGTCGCATGCATGAATTGTTTGTGATTTTTTTTGGGTGTCCAAGTTTCACAACATTTTCATTCCTTCAATTTAATTGAATCCAACAATCTCAACACCAATTTTGTGTAAACTTTACAAAGTTTAGTGCCACAAAAGTAGCCGTTATCAACTATTTCAGATTTTTCCCCAAAGTTTTTAGTTTAACAGTAAAGATAGTTGATTATGTATTTCTCATAAAAGAACCCCATGTACTTTTTGTTCCTTATCTTTTACCAATGTTAATTTTCTTTCTCCTCTTCCAAGAGCTTCTTAATCTAGTGATGTAAGGAGATATGAATATGAAAATGTTAATTAAAATAATCATTTAACTGTTTATATTCGTTGTTATCTGACAGTAGGTCACGTTGTTGTCTCTCTTCATTATATACCTTCAAGAACTACACCAATTATTTATTGCTGAAGCACAAAAACAAAAGTTGTAAATTTCCCTTTTCTGCTCAAAGAATCAGCATTCATGCTTGGTAATAGATGAAACATTTACTACCATCGTATTAGTGTTATTTATAAAGTGATTTTTGTTATTAGCAAATGAGCATTCTTTAATTTCTGTTCTAGGCTGATGCTGCCATTGACCTCGATGAACCCATCGTGACCCAGAGCATCGTGTCGACGGGGGTCAAGTTTGCCTTCATCCAAGTACAGCTGAACACCCTGAACATGAACTCTGATGACGGCATAAAAAACATGGTCTGGGTCGATGAAGGGAACACGATGTACTCCGATCATTATCCTGTGGTACGTAATCAGGAGGAGGAGGAGATGGAGATGATGGTGATGATGGTGGTGGTGGTGGTGGTGGTGGTGGTGGTGGTGGTGGTGGTGGTGGTGGGGGTGGTGGTGGTGGTGGTGGTGATGATGGTAATGGTGGTGGTGGTGATAGTGGTGGTGGTGATGGTGATGATGGTGATGGTGGTGGTGATGATGATGATGGTGGTGGTGGTGGTGGTGGTGGTGGTGGTGGTGGTGGTGGTGGTGGTGGTGGTGGTGGTGGTGGTGGTGGTGATGGTGGTGGTGGTGGTGATAGTGGTGGTGGTGATGATGATGGTGGTGGTGGTGGTGGTGGTGGTGGTGATGATGGTAATGGTGGTGGTGGTGATGGTGGTGGTGGTGATGATGGTGGTGGTGGTGATGATGGTCATAATGAAGAGGAGAAATAGGTGTGATGATGATGAGGAAGAGGAGGAGTTAAGGATGATGATGGCTATAATGATGATGAGAATAATAGCAGTGGTTAATATGATGACCATGGCATTGCTTGTGCTAATGATAATCACACAATTATCTCATCATAAATGTGTGTGCAACAAGGAAGGCAGTGTCCTTCCTTTGTTTCTTTTACCCCTTCCCTTCCTTGCCTCCCATTCCCACATCTGCAAGTGGTTGTTCATCCATTTTTCTCTCTCTCTCTCTCCTTCATCTTCTTACTGCAGGTATTCAAGATATTCAAAACCCATGGCAACCGCCACACCAAGCCTGGTTACATCAAGAAGATGCATCGAAGGGACCCCGACCTCGGTTGCAGAGAGCTCGACGTAAACGTCTTCCGGAAATTTCTTGCGTGCTACGTCAACGGTGCAGCATGATACACACTATAGATAGTAATAGCTATAATGTGTGTGTCTGTGTCTATGTAGAGGACTTGTTTTCTGTATATGTTTGTGATGAATATCATCATTTTTATGCATCATATGCTCTGACTATAACTTGTCCCAATATAATTCTAATGCTACTTGAAATTGATATAAACATCCTCTGAAAGTTTCTGGTGTGCTATGTCTATGGTGCTGTACGATTGAGAGAATGATAATTGGACAAGCAAAAAACAAGATTGTCAACATTTTACCATAGAGCTCATGCAAGCAGACTATAAAAGATTAATTCCAGATCCTTCTAAAATAAAAATTAGTATGAAGCCCAGGGCCTGCCTAGAATCTTTAAAACTTTGATAAAATGGAAGCAGAAGTACATGCCACTGGAACAAATCTTGTGGGGGTACGTATTGGGTCACTTTTATGACTTCTAGTACTCCTATTATGTTTTTGAAAAAATTGCTGGGAAGGTTTAATTGTCTTAATGTGTCAACGATAATAAGTGATTGATTTTTTTTTGTTGCATTTGTGTATGTTTTTTCTTTCTTTGAGTCTAAATGACACTGTGTACAGTAAATAAAACTGATCATATTGTGATTGACATTTTACAGAGCATTACTTTGATTTGTGAGATCATGCATTTAATTGTCCACTAATTATGGTATGTCTACAAGTGCACAGGCAAATCCCATTTGCTTCTCAATATCAGGGATGAAATGAGGTAAATTATTGGGGCAGGAAGATCAAAGGACAGAGAGAGACAGACAGTGATGAAGAGAGAGCGGGGGGGGGGGGGGGGGGGGGGGGGGGGGGGGGTAGAGAGAGTAGTAGATACACACTGAGATAGAGAGATGGAGACAGACAGAGGGAGAGAGATATAGAGACAGAAAGATTGACGAAAGAGATAGAGACATGAGAGATAGAGAGACAGACGATGGAAATGGAGACAGATTGAGAGGGAGAGAGAGGGAGAGAGAATGACACAAAGTAAGAGTGATAGTAAGAGAAGAGAGAAAGACAGGTGTAGACGTGTTTTCATCCAAGACAAGATCAAAGTGAAATATAGAGAGATGTAGGGTAAAAAACAACAAATAAGAGAGAGAGGTACTATTAAAAACAAGAAAAGAAAGGGGTTCCTCGAAGATTAAGAGATACATGTAGATGGGATAAATAGATGTATATGTACAGATAGAACAAAGAAAGGGACTCAAAGTGAACATACATTTTTGTTCATATGGAGAGAGATTAAGAGGAGAGATGGGAGATAGGAGCAGCTTTTCCAGAATTTGAAACGTGTGTCTTCTTTTAGACTGTTTTGTAGTTTTCTGCATATTCCCTTTCCCCTTTCTCTCCAATCCCTTATCATTCACTTATCCCTTTCTATCCCTCACTCTCTCTTTACACACAGTTCTACCCCTCCCCTTCTCTCATTCTCTCTGCCACATAATCCCTCTCCTACACGTCAGTCCCCTCTCTGTCTCTCATCTCGCCCCCTCTCTCTATCTATCTCCTTCTCTCCATCTCACTTCTATGTTCTCTCTTTTGCTCTCTCTCTATAACATACAAACACACACACATTCAAATGATTTTTTTTTTAATGACCCGTTACAAAACAGACATGCACAAAATTAATTTGTACAGAAGTATCGTACAAAATATATTCCAGTTGAAATCTAAGTACTATCTGAGAACAGTGTATAAGAAACATAAAATACAAAACAAATGCATATCCAATGAAAGTATCAATTTTTGTGTTATTAGTAAGTTAGTGTATAACATATTTGATAGAACTTGTAAGGCTAGGCAGAAATAGTGATACCTGTATTGTACATAAGGTAAAGGGTCTAAAATGACAAAATATTAAACCCGAGATATTAACGATGAGAAAGACAGAAACAGGCAAATATGATGACAATTAACATTCTGATTCTGATACAGTCAAGGGAAACACAACAAGTGGTTTTTGTAGACAGGTGGTCTTTATAGACAGGTTCCTTTGGTACATGTTTCAATGAATTTTCAAGGGAAACAAAAAATGTGGTCTTTGTAGACAGGTGGTCACTAAAGCAGGTTTGACTGTATCATTTTATCAATCAACAGACATGAGTTATATGCCTACTGAAAACAAAAATGAAAACTCCAGCCATTTTGTTCTTTCAGCTAACCAGCACATGTATATATTTCAATGGTAGGGGCTGGTGGTATACATGAAGAATTGTGGATTTTAAAAATAGTTGACTCAGTAGGAAAAAAAAGGAAAAGAAAAGAAAAGAGACTTTAATGGTCCAAAATTTAAGTCATTTATCATACATGTATTGTATTGTATCTATTAAAGTTCATGATGTACATCAATATTCTGTTTATAAACATATAAATCAATTCACAATGTACTGTAACAAGTCCATATTCTGTTTGTAAACATATATATCATATAAATCAATTATAAGCTAAATTAAACAGATATTTCTTAAGATTGTTTTTTAACACTTCAGCAGAGCTGCTATTCTTAAAGTTTGTAAACATATATATCATATTAATCAATTCACAATACAATGCAATAAGTCTATATTCTGTTTGTAAACATACATGTATATATCATATAAATCAATTCATAATGGAATGCAACAAGTCCATATTCTGTGTGTAAACAATTGTATCATATACATCAATTCATGATGCAATGCAACAAGTCCATATTCTGTTTGTAACTGTATATCATATAAATCAATTTACAATGCAGTGTATATATAGCAAAACAAAAGGAAAATTATATACGACAGAAACACTCTTATTTCTTCTTGTAATAACATGACATATACGCATAAACTAAATAATATAATGTACAATAATACATCCTAAGATTTATGTATTGTGATGTAGTGCCGGACTGCTTTTCCATCTGTTCCAACATATAAAATGACTAAAATTTTAATTTAAAAAAACATCATGGCTCATAGGGTCTATTCTTCTTATATATTCTCTAATATTCTCTAATATATTTGTTATTTATATTATATTATATTTTTGAGTAGTGCCCCAAGGGAGAAGGAGCTTACGAGAAAAACAGAAATTAGTGATATTTTTGTACACGGCAAATGTGAGAGCTATCCACGTCTACGTCACAATCCACCGACCAAACTACCAATTTGAGATTCACATAGACTGAGTGATCTCATATTTCAAACATTCATAACTTCATTACTATTGGTCTGATTCGTTTCAAACTTTTGCCATTCTGTTTCTGTTATTTTCTTTGCTTTCATACAAATCAACTTATTACAACTTTACAAGGGTTGGATTAAATGAGCACATTTGGCGCAAAGGCAACATGAATGCTATGGAAGGGGCCCCGACTCCAAATAAGCGAGGCATGAGATCATAAACAGTCAAACACTATCAGTTTTATGTCACAAATATTGCATGTACAGTAATATTGCTGTTTTATTCACGTCCAAAATTAGGATCTCTCTCGTGCCATTATTTCATGTATGGACTTAGGCCTCAGTGATATAGCATGACCTGGGTATTCTGATTGTTTTGTTCTTATATATATTTTTCATGCCTCCGTTACGAAGTAGCCGGAGGCATTATGTTTTCGGGTTGTCCGTCCGTACGTCCGTACATCCCGTCCGTACGTCCCGCTCTCGTGATCGCGTTATCTCAAGAACCGACTGATGGATTCCCGCCAAACTTGGGTCATGTATATATCTTGCAGAGCCAATGAACTGATTAGATTTTTGGGTTGTGAGATCCAAGGTCAAAGGTCACAGGACTCATTATGTATGCAAAAATAGCCCGTGATCACGTTATCTCAAGAACCCATTGATGGATTCCCGCCAAACTTGGGTCATGCATTTATCTTGCAGAGCCGATGAACTGATGAGATTTTGGGGTCACGAGATCCAAGGTCAAAGGTCACAGGGCTCATTATGTATTCAAAAATAGCTTGTGATCGCGTTATCTCAAGAACCCATTGATGGATTCCCGCCAAACTTGGGTTATGTATTTATCTTCAAGTATTCAAGTATTCAATTTTATTTCACATCTCTTTAAAAAACACATTAAAAGATATACAAACAAATCATTATTTAAAACAATATAAATATATACAAAAAACATTCATTTACATTGTACTGATGAAATAAGGATGAAGGGTGGAGGATGTGGGGGATCAACAAAGGCCATTGGCCTGTCAAGGTTGATCCCCTATATTTCCACCCTTCAAGAGAAATACATTATACAAAATATAAAAAATAAAAACAATCAAACAAACAGATAATATAACATAGCATAATCACATAAAAAACACAACATAATTATTTACATAAATCACATAAAAGGCAATTAGATCAAATAAAACTACTCACAATTAAGAAGATAACATTTATATTTTTTCCTGAATGTAAAAACAGTGGATATTTCTTTTAATACGTTTGGCAACTCATTCCAAAGCTGTGGGCCTTTAAAACTTACTGTAGTTCTTGAAAAGCCAATGAACGGATTAAATTTGGGGGTAACGAGGTCAAATGTCAAAGGTCACAGAGCTCATCATGTATGCAAAAATAGCTCGCTTCTGTGTTGGTTTGTAAAATTGCTCCATGGCGGAGGCATCATTTTCGACTGCGCGCGGTCGAAGGTCCATCTAGTTTATATTGAATGCTGGAGCATGCAATATCTATTTAAAACAATGTGCTTGAATCAGTTTTGATTTGCTTACATGCAAACTACATGCATGTTTGAAATCAATTTTGAATATTATGAGAAAGAAAGAAATCCAGAGATTTCAAGCTGTAATCTAATAGTTTAAAAGCAAAATGAGAAAGTTACCCCAAAACATGTACATGTATAGTTCTCTATCTATTGCAAAATCCCCAGATCATAAGCACCTTCACATCAAATGAGATTTTGGAAATCAATTAATCGTTACATGGTATAATTAAAATTAAAAAATCTATGAGCATGTATTTACATGCACAAAAAATAGTTACGTATGTATAACTTAAACATGTATGGATACAAAACTGTAACTATTGCCAGTTTGCCACTAATTATCTGTGGATTTGTATATGACGTTTCAAATCGCACTTTCTTGAAAACCCCCGACTGCAAACGGAACATTCAAGGGATTTTTCTGAATCGTGTAATTTCATGTGTTGTTTAAGATCATGTTTTCTTGACAATCCTTTAGCGCAAATAGGACAGTAATATGGCGTTTCACCCGTGTGGACTTTCATATGTTCCGTAAGAGTTCCTTTCCGATGAAAGCGTTTGCTACAAACAGAACATTGAAATGGCGTTTCACCTGTATGGATTCTTGCGTGTAACGTCATCTGGTGCTCAGTGACGAAGCTCCTGTTGCAAAAAGAACACACATAGGGTTTTTCCCCCATGTGGGTTCTCATATGCAATCTCAGAACTCCCCTTGTTAAAAATCTCTTGCTACAAACAGCACACACATAAGGTTTTTCTCCCGTGTGTGTTCTCATATGAAGAGACAGGCCATATGCATGTGCAAAACCATTACCACACACAGAACACTTATGCGACTTTTCCCCATTACATGTATGAGTTCTCATATGTGCAGACAGACTATTCCTGTAGATAAACGCCCTGCTACAAATGGTACACCGATATGGTTTTTGACCGGTGTGTGTAAGCTTATGTGCAGCAAGGCTATTCCAATGGGTAAAATCCTTGTTACAAATCTTACATTTGTAAGGCTTTTCTCCGGTGTGTCTTCTCAGGTGTATATTGAGGCTGCTAGTATGGGAAAACTTCTTCTCACAGATCGTACATTGATACGGCTTTTCTCCTGAATGGGTTCTCATATGTATGACGAGACTGCGGTTGATTGAAAACGCTCTACTACAAATAGAACATTGAAAGCATTCGCATTTGTGGTTCATCCTTACATGACTCGAGAGAGCGTCTCCATTGGAAAAAAGTTCGCTACAATAAGAACACCGATATATTGGCTTTACTACTCCAGGATGGGCAGTTTTCACATGTTGGTTAAGGTTACTTACGGTAGTGAACCCTTTGTTGATACATAGAGCACATTGGTTTGGTTTGTCTTGTTGATGGGTTATCATGTGTTTTATAAGGACGTCTTCATGAGAAAACATTTGGTTACATGCAGGGCACTGATAGTGCCTCAATTTCAAATGCTTGTTTAGGTTTCCTCTGTTGGAGAATTCTCTGTCACACATACTACACAGAAAGACCTTTTCTCCAGCAAGGTTTCCTTGAGGTTTATATTGAGTGTTCTGTGTTGTAGCATTATGGGAAGGCTGACCATTATCTTGAATAGGTGCATTTTCACATTTCTCATCACATTCCCTATTGATGTCTGTATTAATTTCTCCATGCTTTTGTTGAGAACTTGCAGACTCCCCTATATCCCTCTCCTTACTACATTGTTCTTGAACAGAACTTACATGGTTTGCTAAGTGACCAGAGCCATTCTCACTTATAAATCTCTCATTCACAGATATATCCGACTGGCTTCGCAACTCAGCTTGTGAATGGGGACGTTCACCATAGGCTCTTCGTCCACGGTGCGTTCTCAAATGTCCCGCAATAAGATCTTCAGAGGAAAATACTTTTTTACAAACATAACACTGATAATGTATGACTCTCAAATGCTTTTGACGATTAGCTCCACAGGTAAATAGTTTCAAACAAAGAGTGCACTGATCTGATTTGGGTTTACGGTGCGTTTGTATATGTCTTGCAAGAATATCTTCAGAGGAAAACACTTTGCTACAAACAGAACACTGACAATGTATGACTCTCAAATGCTTATTAAGATTACCTATACAGGTAAATTTACTCTTACAACGAGTACACTCATATGGTTTGGGTTTACTGTGGGTAATTTGTACATGTCTTAACAGAGTCTCGTCATTGGAAAATGTTTGGTTACAGATAGAACACTGACAATGCATCTTTCTCAGATGCTTGCTATGATTGCCTTTGGATACAAATCTCTTGTCACAAAGTGAACAGTGAAAAGGCTTGACTCCAGAGTTTCCGATACCCTTGGATTTGTTTCGGGTCTCGGGTATATTATCCTCATTTCCTGTGTACCTTGTGTCGTCAATATCCAAGGGTTCTTCTTTTATTTTAAAGAATGTGATAGTTTTCCCATCTGCTTCTTTTGTTGGTTGTGCCTTCTGTGTCTCTATGGCATCCGCAACTCCGGTCCAACCATTTTTTGAACATTTTTCTCTGTGTATTTCTTCTCTCTTGTTGATCTTGTCACAAACCTCTTTGGCTCCACTGTCCACTCTGCAGCCATGTTCTAAGCCTTCTCCAGTCTGGAATCCTAGTTCCTCTGACAAGGGCGGTAACGCTATGATCTCTATCTTAATCACCTTCATGTTGGTCTTCTCATTTTCCATGATTCTGTAGAAGAGATTGCAAACATACAACAAAGCTATTGAGATATCAAAAATTAGAATTAATCGGTTCTAGGGGGTGGGGGGGGGGGGGGGCTGGGGAGGAACACTTTTTTTTGGAAGCCTCCTTCAGCACACACAATTACAAAAATAAAAAGAGGGCACTTATCAAAGGTGGAAAGGTGGGACGGGGCACAGTGCCCCCCCCCCCACTTTTTCAAGAACCCCAAAAGTGCCCCCTTAGCTTTGTAAGAAGTGCCCCTTTTACTTTTACAAGTGCCCCTTCCCCTTTCCACCTCTGATAAGTGCCTTTTTTTTTAAAACACATAATCCTTTTCCTTTGACAAGTTGCCATTTTCCTTTGCAATAAGTGTCCATTTTCCATTCTCATAAGTGCCCTTTTTAATCTTTAGTAAGTGCCCCTTTTCAGGTTTGAGAAGCACCCCTTTACACTTTTGATAAGCGTCCCCTTCACCTCTGATAATTGCCCTATTAAAATCTGAGAGGTGCCCCTTTTACTTTGACAAGTGCCCCTTCCTCCTTTTTAACTTGGATAAGTGCACCTTATATTTTCACATGTGCCCCCTTTCCTTTCTAATAAGTGCCCCCATTTAAAAAAGAGCCCCTTTCCCCTTCTCATAAATGCCCCTTTTCACCTTTGCAAATAGTCCCTTTTCATTCTCATAAGTGCCCCTTTTCTTCTCTGGTAAATGCCCCTATTAAAATCTGATCAGTGCCCTTTTTCTTTCAACAAATGCACATTTTCCTTTATTAATAGTGCCCCTTTTTCATTTTCATAAGTGTCTTTTTCATCCCTGGTGAATACCCCTTTTTAAGGTGTAAGAAGTGCCCCATTTTCACCTCTGATAATTACCTGTTGTACTTTGACACGTGCTCCTTTTCTTTTTTAATAACTGTCATCCCTTTCGATAGGTGTCCCTAGCTATTCCTCTCATTAAACGTGCCCCTAGCTATTCCTCTCATTAAACGTGCCCCTAGCTATTCCTCTCATTAAACGTGCCCCTAGCTATTCCTCTCATTAAACGTGCCCCTAGCTATTCCTCTCATTAAACGTGCCCCTAGCTATTCCTCTCATTAAACGTGCCCCTAGCTATTCCTCTCATTAAACGTGCCCCTAATTTCAAGGGACTAAAGGCAATCTCTCCCAAAGATTGCTCGCTACGCTCGCTCGCATTTATAGATGTCTTAATTATGTTACTTATCAAAGGTCTTTTCAGTCTTCTGTTATGAGAATGTGCTTTATAACCCCATCAGGATTGGGTTTTTCCTCTTTATAAAATGTTATTTTTCGCTCTGCGACCTCGCGCTCGCTTTGCTCCCTCGCAAATGAAATTTGAAACCATCACACCCAACTGCAAGGTATGTATGATGCTTAAGTAATATCTTATACGATAAATAAAGACAAATATTGAAATCATCCCTGATAATGTATTCACAATGGTGATAATGTATTCACAATGGAACAACTTAAGAATACCCCACCACTAAAATTGACCAAATGCTCGTAGGGTACCAAATACTTCACCAATTTATATATACCAATGTCTAAAAAATTGTATATTTTCGCTTTGAGATTTCCCTTTGGAGGTGCCCCTTTTTTGTTGGTGCCCCCCCCCCCACTTTGGAAGTCGCTCCGTCGCCTCTGTACAAAGCAACCTCGAGTTTCATCAATTTTATACATTCGTACATAATGATTTGTACTACGGTATACCAATAACTTAGATTTTTGCTTTTTAACCAGTTGAGTGAAATTAAAGGTACTTAGTAACATTGTGATGGTGATTTCACAAATCTGTTGAATCAGGATGCAAAACACGTAAAATTATGTTTGTATGTATGGATTATCCAACTACGATGCCCCAAATCCAAAATTAATTCACGCAATATGAAGATTTTTAACAAAGTTCAACAGGTTTTCTAACGGGCATCGATGTGCGGCGCTTCTGAATCTAAATTCTAGCTCCCAACCATTTTTGAATTTTCCCCAACCGTTTTTCCATGAAAAAAAAGACATAAATCACTCTTCTCTACACGGGGCCTCCATTTAACGAGAGCTAAGTTAATAAGATAGCAGTGACCTCGCTGTGTGGTCTAATCCCATCTGGCCCAGTAGTAATTGACGGTCTTTAAGACGTTGCTCCGAAAGTACAAATAAATTTTCATTCAAATTTTGGCTTGACTTGTCTTTAGATTTAGACTAGAGGTCTAGCATAACAAAGAAGCAAGATAAACATAACAAAAGAAATTTACCTAATCCTGATATTTCAGCCCATGAATCGAAATTGCGTAGCACGTACTGCGTAGCTTTACTAGTTTTGTATCATCAGATCATGCATGCACAAGCATCAGCATCATGCATCAGTCACAGACAGTTCAGTGGCGGAGACAAGTGACAGCTGCTCCTCGCTGAGCTCCAGCCGGAGTACTAGCGGCCTGACGTTACCTCGATCGCCGTCGACGGAACGCGGAATGACGCATGAATATGATCATGACGGGCTTATATTTCTAGGGAAATCCGCGGCTGAGTTTCCTGTAAAGATGAAACAGATTTAGACTCCTTCAGTGATTAGACTGAGCTACTGACACACGAACGTATGAAGCGTAGTTACTGCCCGGGAGTTTGTTTCTATGAACAATTTCTACGACTTCCTGATCCTGAGAACTAGTTCAGCAGGTTAACGATGTAAACAAAGACAGTCACATGATCTAGCGGCTTTTGTTTTTCAGATCAGATAAGAGATTGCGCGCGCTGGTGAGCAAGCTAGCCGGATCCGGTTTAGCTAGAGAATCATGTCAGTTTATGAAAATCTTGGTCCTTGAAAAATCACATCCTATACTCCCCCCCCCCCCCCCCCCCCCCCCCCCCCACCAATCTGGGACCCGCTTCTCGAAGTCTTTTTTCAATGACAAAAATCAGTGACAAATCTGCTGCTAACCAATCAGAAACAAAGATTTCAGTAGCTTATATAACAAAAACTGTCGATGTCACCGATGACAAGTTTTGTGATATCTCACTGACAAACTGAGAAAGAGAGAGAGAGAGAGAGAGACATACACAAGAGATAGAGAGACAGAAAAATAGAGGGAGAGACAGACAGTAGGGAAAGAGATAGAGAGACACAGAGCTAGAGAAAGACCCAAAGTAAGAGTGATAGTAAGAGAAGAAGAGAGAAAGACAAAAGGTGTATAGACGTGTTTTCACCCAAGATCAAAGTGAAATATTGAGAAATGTAGGGTAAAAAACAACAAATAAGAGAAAGAGGTACTTTTAAAAACAAAGATAATAAGAAAGGGGCTCCTCAAAAGAAGAAGAGAAAGATGGGATATATAGATGTACAGATTGAAGAAAGAAAGGGACGCAGATGTGAACGTACATTTTTCATATGGAGAGAGATTAAGAAGAGAGGGGGCGGGGGGGGGGGGGATGGGAGCAACTTTTCTAGAATTTTGAAACTTTTGTCTTCTTTTAGACTGTTTAGTAGTTTTCTGCATATTCCTTCCCCCTTTCTCTCCAATCCCTTATCATTCACTTATACCCCCTTCACATACACAGATTTTTCTTACGAGTCCTTACGGATTCCACAAATTCGCGGATATCCTTACGATTTGGCCACTTTTACGACCGGTTTAGGAGTTATTACGAGCTGTTTACTGTATTATGAATTATTACAAGTTATTACGATGTATTTACGGCAACAGTCCATGATTTGTTACGAGTTGTCACGGATAACTACGAGCAACTAACGTATTAGTTACGACCTGTTTACGTGTTGTTACGAATAGTTACGAGTATTTACGAGTCCTTACGATTTAACTGAAAATGAAGTGTTCGAATTTGCAGCTTTACTACCTTTCCCCAAATCGTAAACAGTTCGTAAGCATACATAAAGTATACGTATCTATTCGTAAAATACTTGTAACTACACGTAAAATGCTCTTAATAACCCGTATCAGTCTGTAAAGCCATCGTAAACAACACGTAAGCACACTTAACCATCCGTAAACTGCTCGCAATATTCCGTAAATAATCTGTAAACAAATCGTAAACTAACCGTAAAGCAAGGTTACAAAAATCTGTGACGAGTCATTTACGGATTCTTTTGAGCAGTTTACGGATGGCTATGTGTTGTTGCGAGCGGTTTACGGGTGGTTACGGGTGGTTACGGATTGTTACGAGCTATTTACGGAAAAATCTATCCGTGGACAATCGTAAGAAGATTTTCGACACTTGACTGCTACCCACTTACATGTACATGTACGTGTTCTCGCTCTCACATGCCTGTGCGTACCACGTACATGTACGTGCTTAGGGCATTGCATTTCCAAGACCTATAGCACTGCATAATTAATGCCAAGCTCTACTGTGTAATTAGCACTGCAATGATGTTATACAGGTCTTGAACAGTAGATGGCGCTCTTCCAAAAAAGCTTGTTATGTGTCAGTGTACACTGTACAGTTTTTGTCAGGTTTTTGTACAGTTCAAAAATGCTGTAGCACAGGGGGTATGAACGTGTTTTAAGCCAATAGCAGTCAAGTGGATAAGAGTGTCTACGAGTTGTTGCGAGTTATTTACGATATACCAGCGAGTTATTTAGGGATGCTTGCGATTGATTACGAGTTGGCGATCTGTAAGGACTTGTAAGAAAAATCAGTGTATGTGAAGGGGGTATTATCCCTTTCTATCCCTCACTCTCTCTTTACACACACTTCTACCCCTCCCCTTCTTTCTCTCTGCCACTTGTTCCCTCTCCTACACGTCAGTCCCCTCTCCGTCTCATCTCACCCCCCTCTTTCTCTCCATCTCACTTCTAAATTCTCTCTCCCTGCTCTCTTGCTCTCTCTCTCTCTCCCTCTCTCTCTCTTACACACTCACAAACACATTCAAATGGAATATTGTTATTTTAAATTGCCCATTACAAAACAGACATGCACAAATTAATTTTACAGAATATGTATCATACAAAATATATTCTAGTTGAAATCCAACTCAATTTATCCAATTTCTAAGCACTATCTGAGAACGGTGTATAAGAAACATAAAATACAAAACAAATGCATCCATTACTAGGAAGTTAATGTATAACATATTTGATAGAACTCGTGAGGCTAGGCAGAAATATTGATACCTATTGTACATAAAATGAAAGATCTAATAAAGACAAAATATCAAATTCCGAGATATACACTGTAATGATGAGAAAAACAGAAACGGGCAAATATGATGACAACATTCTGATTCTGATGTCACTTTATCAATCAACAGACAAAAATGAAAACTTTGGTCATTTTGATCCTTCAGCAAATCAGCACATGTATATATTTTAATGGTAGAGGCTGGTGGTGTATATGAAGAAATTAGTTGGCTAATCAACCAACTATAATGGTCCAACATTTAAGTCATGTATCAGACATGAATGGTCCATTGAACTTGATATGGATATACAAATACATACATATTTTATTTGAATATTCATGTTTGATATAAGATATGGCAGATTATGATAGAACTAATAACTGTTTAATTGCCCTCAACATGTATGGGAATCAGTCTCCAGGACGTTTGCATCCCAACAAGCGAGACTTTCAAATATATAAGATTGGGTATTTGTTAGCAATTATGCCATTAGCTGATAAAGGTTTCATGCGGCACTCAATAGTTTGCTATATTTTTGGCATGGTACAGAGCATAAAAAAGATGTAACCATCAGTCTTGCTTGCCCACTTGCATCCATTGTCTTAAATAAGCACATTTGACGCAAAGGCAACATAAATGTTATGGAAGGGGCCCCCGACTCCAAAATAATAAGCAAGGCATGAGATCACAAACGGTCAAACACCATCAGTCTCTTATTTAAACATATTTGTGGCTTACACCCAGTAAATAAGATCGATTGATCTTATTAAATAGTCAATAAGATCGATTAAGCCACAAATATGTTTAAATAATTGAAATTTCTCCCAGGAAGCATTACATTTATAAAAAAATTAAAAAAACTTTAGTCTCATATGTCACAAATATTTCATGCATATCGTTGTTCCATTCACGTCCAAATTTAGGATCTCTCTCGTGCCATTATTTCAACTATAAAGGTCTTGGGCCTCAGTGAAATATACTTGACCAGGGGATTCTGATTGTATTTGTTCTTATATTTTTTTTGTTATAAAGTTTTGATTTGCATACATGTACTATGTACAAATGTATGTTCGAAATCAATTTTGAATATTTTGAGAAAGAAAGAAATCCAGAAATTTCAAGCTGTAAATGTAATCTAATAGTTTAAAAACAAATTGAGGAAATTACCCAATTCATGTACATGTATAGTCCCCACATCATAACCACCTTTATATCAAATGAGATTTTCCACATTACTTAATTGTTACATGGTATAAATCTTTTTATTTTATCTATGAACATGTAAATACACGCACAAAACAAAAAGTTACGTATGTATAACTTACACATGCATACAATACTGCAACTATTGCTAATAATTATCTATACTATGTGTGGATTCGTATATGACGATTGTAATCGCACTGTCTTGTCAATACCCGGCTGCAAACGGGACATACGTGGGATTTTTTTTCTGAATCATGCGATTTCATGTGACGTTTAACGTCATAACTTCTTGCAAAACCTCTAGCACAAACAGAACAGTGATATAGCTTTACACTTGAGTGGACTTTCATATGTACCGTAAGAATTCCTTTACGATGAAAGCGTTTGCTACACACAGAACATTGAAATGGTTTTTCACCTGAATGGGTTCTTGCATGTAACTTCAGCTGGTTCCTTGTGACATAGCTCTTGCTGCAAAAAGAACACGCATAGGGTCTTTCCCCCGTGTGGATTCTTATATGCAATTTCAGATCCCCCTTTGCTAAGAATCTCATGCTACAAACAGAACACACACGAGGTTTTTCTCCCGTGTGTCTTCTCATACCATGTACGGACAGGCTAGTCGCATTTGCACAAACTATACCACACAAAGAACACTGGTGCGGCTCTCCCCCCTTATGAGATCTTAGGTGTGTAGACAGACTATTCTTGTAGCTAAACTCCTTGCTACAAATTGTACACCGATATGGCTTTTCACCCATGTGTGCATTCTTATGTGCAGCAAGGCTATTCAAATGGGTAAAATCCTTGTTACAAATCGTACATTTGTAAGGCTTTTCTCCTGTGTGTCTTCTCTCGTGTACAGCGAGGCCGCTCATATAAGAAAACCTCTTCTTACAGGTCATACATTGATATGGCTTTTCTCCTGAATGGGTTTTCATATGTACATGTATGTCGAGATTGCATTTGCTTGAAAACGCTCTAATACAAACAGAACATTGATATGATTTGCCTTTGTGGTGCCTCCTTACATGTTTTGAGAGAGTGTCTCCATTAGAAAAAGGTTTGCTACAATAAGAACACTGATATATAGGCTTTTCTTCTCCAGGGTGGGCAAGTTTCATATGTTTATTAAGATTAGTTGTGGAAGTGAACCCTTTGTTACAAAGACCACATTGGTAGGGTTTGTCTTGTTGATGGGTTTTCATGTGTCTTAAAAGGACGTCTTTGTGAGAAAACTTTAGGTTGCATACAGGGCACTGACGGTGCATCATTTTCAAATGCTTGTTTAGGTTTCCTCTGTTGGAGAATTCTTTGTTACAAACACTACACGGAAAGAGCTTTTCTCCAGCAAGGTTTCCTTGAGGTTCATATTGAGTGTTCTGTGTTGTAGCATGCTCGGAAGACTGACCAATATCTTGAATAGATGCAGTTTCACATTTCTCATCACATTCCCTATTGATGTCTGTATTAATTTCTCCATGCTTTTGTTGAGAACTTGCAGACTCCCCTATATCCCTCTCCTTACCACATTGTTCTTGAACAGAACTTACATGGTTTGCTAAGTGACCGGAGCCATTCTCACTTAAAAATCTCTCGTTTACAGATATATCCGACTGCGTTCCTAACTCGGCTTGTGAAGGGGGACGTTCACCATAGGCTCTTCGTCCACGGTGCGTTCTCATATGTCTTGCAAGAATATCTTCAGAGGAAAACACTTTGTTACAAACAGAACACTGACAATGTATGACTTTCAAATGCCTATTAAGATTACCTCTACTGGTAAATATAATCTTACAGTGAGTACACTCATTTTGTTTGGGTCTACTGTGGGTTTGTATACATGTATGTCTTGCAAGAATATCTTCAGAGGAAAGCACTTTGTTACAAGCAGAACACTTACAATGTACGATTCTCAAATGCTTATTAAGATTACCTATACAGGTAAATGTATTCTTACAATGAGTACACTCATATGGTTTGGGTTTACTGTGGGTAATTTGTACATGTCTTGACAGAGTCTCTTTATTGGAAAATGTTTGGTTACAGACAGAACACTGACAATGCGTCATTCTCAGATGCTTGCTAAGATTGCCTTTGGATGAAAATCCCTTGTCACAGAGTGAACAGTGAAAAGACTTGACTCGAGAGGTTCTGATACCCTTGGATTTGCTTCGTGTCTGGGGTCTAGTTTCCTCATCTTCTACATGTATGAACCATGTGTCGTCAATATCCAAGGGTTCTTCTTTTATTTTAATGAATGCGATAGTTTTTCCATCTGCTTCTTCTTTTGGTTGTGCCTTCTGTGTCTCTATGGCATCATCAACCTCTGTCCAACCATCTTGTGAACATTCTACTTTCCCAGAATTAGTAGGGTATCCTCTACGTATCTCTTCTCTCTGGTTGATCTTGTCACAAACCTCTTCAGCTCCACTGTCCACTCCACAGCCATGTTCCAAGCCATCTCCAGTCTGGAATCCTAGTTCCTCTGATAAGGTTGGTAACGCTATGATCTCTATCTTAATCACTTTCATGTTGGTCTCCTCATTTTCCATGATTCTGTAAAAGAGATTAAAAACAAACACCAAAGCTATTGAGATATCAAAAATTAGAATAAATCGTTTTCAGGACAATTACCCCCTGGCCAATCACCCCCCAAGGACATTAACCCCCTTAAAAAAAAGGTTTATTTTTATTAAATCTAACGTATTATCAGGGTGGAATTCCTCTTTAATGAACAGAGAGAGGGGGGGGGGGGGGGGGTAATTTTCCTAGGGCTAATTTCCCTGGGGGGGGGGGGGGTGGTTGTCCTCAGGGGGTTATTTGTCTGAGTATGCACTATTATATTAATTAAGATAACTATTCCAAAGACATCTACTTCTATTCTGCTACTTGTCAAAGCCTGTTCAGCATCTAGACAAGGGTGATCTTCTGCCGACGGTGGACGGCTTGTGTGAATTTGTGCATAATTATATACATGTTTATGGTGCGAGTAAAAATGATGATGCTGTGACTATTCGCAGCTGATGGCTTCCTTGAACTGCTTCAATGAGTTCTTTTCATTCATTTGCCGGAAGGATACCTCCCAAGCCATGGGTTCAAACCACATTTGTATGTATTATTTATATTGCCAATGTATTATACTGTAATAAAATACAAAGATAAAAAACATTCTATTTCTAATTTAGACTTAAGACGTTGCTCCTAAACTGGCTAAAGTACAAATAAATTTGTAATCAAACTTTGGCTTAAAGATACTATGTCCCTTTTGCAGCAAACAACAAATTCTGTAGAACTTTGCAGGAATTACGAATATGTCATATATGTCCTATATGTGAAATTTCAACGTTAGCAGTGTCGTTATATTCAAACTATGCAAGGAAACATGTTTACTTGCTAGACTTCACCGTCGGACACTATTGAGTGAGTGACTGGCTTTTTGTCTTCTTTGGTAATAACATGCATAAAATGAGCTATAAAGGTACATGAGCATTTGTCTAATTCATCAATAACCCACTTCTTGTAATGGCCAAAATTAAACTGATTGAATCTTTGCGCAGCATAAAAAGTACGACCTTTCGGTAAAATGGTTTGAAAATCAGACTATTACTTACTGGCTCTAAAGCTCTTAAGTCGATTCAACAACTAATAGTCATTATTTTCCCACTTAAAGACATTTTCAAGCTCCCTTGTTTTTAGGGAATTTCTTAATTAGTATTATCTTTCAAATGCTGTTGGAATTTCAATTTAACCATTTCATTTTTTGGGCCTGCAAATGGGATTTAGATTTAGAATAACAAAGAGGCAAGATACAGTGGCGTAATGAGCAAAAACGTTTGGGGGGGGGGCACAAAATGGCATGGGGTTAAATATATGTAAAACGATGAAGTGACAGAACGAGGTTTTAGCAGCGAGTGAGCGGAGCGACCAAGCGGGGGTGGGTCTGGGAGGAGGTTATGGCCCCCTCCCAGAGTAAGAAGCATTTGCAATTTTAGAACCAAATTAGACGCATTTTCAGGCACTTCCTGGGGTAATATGACGTAAAATTGCTTTCTCCTACCCCTTCCAAGAGTAGGGATCTTTTGCAATTTGAGAACCACATTTGGCGCATTAATGTCCACCGGCACTTCCTGGAAAAAACGAGGCCGTCTGATTGGTTAGAAGTTAGAGAAAAGTGATCTGTCAAGTCGTGAGACGTTGTATATGCTTTGATGCCGCACAATGCACAAAGACGGTGGTCTGGTACTTCATCAGAAGTACTTGCAAAAATTATCTCAAGTGTATAAACTGTGTCGTTATCAGGGGTATCGCTAGATCTTTTTCAGTGGGGGAGTGTGGAGGGTGTAGAGGCCACCGATTACCAACAAAACGAACAACTAATTACCAACAAATATATTAATGCCAATATTCAAATGTCTACAAATTTAACCCTATAAACCCGGGGCCAGAAACTAAGTTATTTTACAGTTCCGCCCCCCCCCCCCCCTCCTGCGCGAAAACTTTGATGTTTCATTTAATTATTAGAGAAAGAAGACGATTCATTGTACCGGTACCGACTCTTAATCCTCTTCTGGATCCAGTTCTCCCCTCCCTCCCTCCCGCGCTTCGCGCGGAAGATTTGAGGTTTCAATAAATTATTACTCTTAATCCTTGTCTGAATTCATTTTCGCCCATTCCGCGCGAAGCGCGGAAGCTTTGACGAATCATTAAATTATTACTCTTAATCCTTGTCTGAATTCATTTTCGCCCATCACGCGCAAAGCGCGGAAGCTTTCAAGCTTCATTAAATTCTTAGAGAAAGAAGATGATTTGTTGTATCGTGTACTTGTCTGAATTCAGTTTCCCCCCTCCCGCGCGAAGCGCGGAAGCTTTGACACTTCATTAAATTATTAGAGAAAGAAGACGATTCGTTGTACCGTTCTCGAATCTTAATCCTAGTCTGACTTCAGTTGCCCCCCCCCCTCCCGAAGCGCGGAATCTTTGCCGTTTCATTAAATTATAAGAGAAAGAAGACGATTCGTTCTACCGTTCTCTACTCTTAATCTTGTCTGAATTCACCACTGGGCCCCGTAACGGTACATGTGCAGTGTTACATGATGTAAGTTTGGAACGCCCGGCAGTGCTCGTCACAGTTGCATCTGGAAAAGATTTTTGTGTAGCTGTTAGTGGCCACGGCCCCTAGCTTAGCGATTATAAAAAAAACATATGCCCTTCCTGGATATTTGGGAATGTGTCAGTTTGCAACAGAAATGGAGAAACGCGCATTTTGTTGAAAATAATGTGATATCACGAACAATTATACATCACGGAATTGAAAATACGTCATTGTTCAATTTTATTGGGGGGGGGGGGGGCTGGCAGTGGCACCCCCCCACCAGTACCAGTACGCCAGTGGCAAGATAAACATAACAAAAAGAAACTCACCTAATCCTGATATTTCAGCCCATGAATCAAAATTGCGTAGGCCTAGCACGTACTGCGTATCTTTAGCTTTTAGGCTTTACTAGTTTTGTATCATGCGCATGCATCAGTCACAGGTAGTTCAGTGGCAGAGACAAGTGACAGCTCCTCGCTGAGCTCCGGCCGGAGAACTAGCGGCCTGACGTTACCTCGATCGCCGTCGACGGAATCCGAATGACGCGTGAATATGATCATGACGGGCTTATATTTTTAGGGAAATCCGCGGATGAGTTTCCTGTAAAGATGAAACAAATTTAGACTCCTTCAGTGATTAGAGCTACTGACACACGTACTACGAAGCGTAGTTACTGCCCGGCCGGGAGTTTGTTTCTATCCCTGATCCTGAGAAGTCCAGCCATGCAGGATATGTAAAGTCTCACCTCCCTGAGCCAAGCATAGAGAGTCAATGCTAATGCGTATTGATATTTAGCACTGCACTACGTGTTAATAGGCAGCATTTGAATACATGAATAGTCAATACACTCATAACACACAGATGCACATAATCATGCCGATGCGGCTGATCGGCAAGTTTGACAGTGGACTCACAATTTGAATTTTTAAATTATTCTTTTTAACATCGGAAAGTTGAAAAAATGTGTATTTTACTGCTATTAAGGTGTCATCAATCGTCACTAAAGTACCGATTCTGAGTAAAATTAGTTGAGTTTCATACAGTGGTGTTTAAAATGTTGAGAATCAATAGCACAGCTTTAGTAATGCACCTATGTGTGTTTAATATGTAGTTCAGTAGTGACATGTTATACATTATATAGCGGCTTTTGTTTTTCAAATCAGATAACAGATAGGCCTTCCCCCTCTCGCAATTCTCTATTTGAAGTCTCATACATTACTCAATTATGATCTCCTTTAGTATCACCGTGGTGTCTTCTTTTCATCTTACTTTATATGCCGTATCGTGGTGGTGGTGGTGGAGGTGATGATTGTGGTGCCCTTACAAAAAAAAACCTAATGGTAAATGAATGGTGTTTGAATGGTAGCGTCAATGGTAAATGGTATTTCAATGGTGTGCCAATGGTGGATTCTGTATGGTGAAAGGTGTTTCAATGGTGTATGATGGTGACTGGTGTTTCAATGGTAGAGTCTGTATGGTGATTGGTGTTTCAAAATTCAATGGTGGAATTGTATGGTCAATGGTGTTTCAATGGTGAAAGGGTATGGTCAATGGTGTTTCAATATGGTTACAGTATGTATGGTGAATGGTGTTTCAATGGTGGAATTGTATGGTCAAATGGTGTTACAATTATATGGATTGTATATGGTCAATGGTGTTTCAATATGGTAAAGTCTGTATGGTGAATGGTGTTTCAATGGTGGAATTGTATGGTCAATGGTGTTTCAATGGTGACGTCTCCCTTACAAAAAAGTTCTATAGAATTCTATAACAAAAATTCTATAGAATTTCTATACGCAATTCTATAGAAATGTTTTATAGAAATTCTATAGAATTTCTATACGCAATTCTATAGAAATGTTTTATAGAAATTCTATAGAAAAGTGGGCCACTTTTCTATAAGAATTCTATAGAAATCTATAACGGACCTCTATAGAATCTCTATAAAACATTCTATAGAATGGCCTTTAGAAATTCAATAGAATTTGTTTTATAGAATTCTATAGAATTTTTTTATAAAGAATTCTATAGACCATTTTATTCTATAGCAATTCTATAGAAATGTTTTATAGAGATTCTATAGAAAAGTGGGCCACTTTTCTATACAAATTCTATAGAAATCTATAACGGACATCTATAGAATCTCTATAAAACATTCTATAGAATGGCCTATAGAAATTCTATAGATATTTTTTATAGAATTCTATAGAAGTTTTTTTGTAAATAATTCTATAGACCATTATTTACCAGTTGAAAACCAGTTTATTATTCAGTAGCGACCAGCAATCAATAATCAATATTGCATGACATCTGGCCACCGACTATAAACCATATTTATATAGACTCCTGCAATTGCTCCATCACAAAGATCATTTGAAGCATAATACAGTTGAGTATATATTGTTAATTAAGTAGTGCGGAGATCTTACATACATATACAAAATTATACACGTTTTTACTGGTTAGTAAATTACATATATTAATATATCTATTTTACGTCTTAAGTTACATGTTTAAAAAAATCGTACATATATATTATATTTGTCAATAATTGTCTAAGAAAATATAAATCACAAAATTGATGTTAATTGTCACATTTGCTTGACAGATCATGATAATTACATTTTCTGTGAAAACATGCAAATTATCATGAATATGCATGAGATACATATCTTCATATAGAAAAAAAATTCTATAGAATTCTATAGAAATTTAGATCTATAGGAAACTTATTCTATAGAATTCTATAGAGAAAACTGATTTCTATAGACATCCTTAAAAATTCTATAGAGAAGTGGGGACGCCATTTTTTATATTAAATTTTCTATAGAAATTTAAATCTATAGAAAACTTATTCTGTAGAATTCTATAGAGGAAACTGATTTCTATAGACAGCCTAAAATATTCTATAGAGAATTAACTTTTCTATAGAAATTTAAATCTATAGAAAACTTATTCTATAGAATTCTATAGAGGAAACTGATTTCTATAGACAACCTTAAAAATTCTATAGAGAATTAACTTTTCTATAGAAATTTAAATCTATAGAAAACTTATTCTATAGAATTCTATAGAGGAAACCGCTTTCTATAGAGAATTCTTAAAAGTTCTATAGAGAATCTGGAATGTTATAGAGTTCTATAGAGTTCTATAGAACTCTATAAAGCGTTCTATAGAATTCTATACAACTTTTTTGTAAGGGCTGTATGGTGAATGCAATCAATGCATGGTGGTAAAGGGCGTTTCAATCAATGGTGGAATTGTATGGTCAATGTTTCACTGGTAGTGACTTTGAGAAAACTAGGTGTCCCTTATACTACAATTTGCTCTGTGATTCGCTTTATTTTTCGCGAACTTTTCTTCATGATCAACGTTTCAAAGCTGCCAAACTGCAAGGAATAATACCCTAGTCCTCAGGAACAATGATGGATCTTTTTAGTTTTTTCTTCAATTTGGAGTAATTTTGGATCTGATATGTGTCTCTTTACCGTGAGTAACTGCTGTTTTGTGCCTGTGGTCCCACTCATATAACTCTGTGATATTTGCTTACATGAACAGCCTGTTATTGTTAATTAAAGCAGCTTATAAATCATTCTATTTTATTACAAAAATTGAAATAATACAGTATTAGGGGCACACCTTTAGAACTTTTATCAAGTTATTTATCTGATCGTAAACAATTAACAAATATTAATGAAGCTGAATCCCAATTTAAAACAATAGGTTGCGGAATTCCTAAGGATCTATTCTCGGCCCCCTTTTGTTTTAGATTTATATTAATGACATGTCATGTTCAACCCATAATTTGCGTTATATTTTATTTGCAGACGATACCAGTGTATTTTCTTTTACAAAAAAATGTTCAATGGTATATCATTCGGAAGTACCACTGAAAATACCATACGGATACCATTCACAAACACTATTTAAATACCATTCGGATACCATTGAGATTACGCTCGCAACGTACCATTGGGCACCATTCATCTACCAGTGAAATACCATTCAACCTAATAATATTTTTTTGGACGCTCATTTGCATAATCACCAATGGTAGATGGATGGTACAATTTACATCATTGAAATTTGAATATGAAATATGCACATTTTATACCATTAATCATCTACCATTCACCATTGGCCTACCATTCACCACCTACCATTGGCCTACCATTGACAAATCATTTACCATCCACCATTGGTCTTTCCATTGGTATACCTCACTGTCCACCATTCGTGTACCATTGGCACACCACTCACCGAACACCATTGGCCTACCATTGGAGAATGGTGAATGGTATGTGAATGGTATGCCAATGGTGAATGGGGGAGGTGGTGAGCACTCTTTTTTTTTGGGGGGGGGGCCCTCGAAAATTGCACAGTGCACAGGCAAATCCCATTTGATTCTCAATATCAGGGGCAAAATGAGGTAAATTAAGATCAAAGGACAGAGAGAGACAAACTCAGACATGCAGATAGAGAGAGAGAGAGAGAAAAAAATGGATAGAGAGAGAGGGAGAGAGGTAGGGATATGGACAGAGAGAGAGAGAGAGAGAGAGGCGGACGAAAAAGAGAGACAAACTCATTTGTATCATCAGATCATCATGCACATGCAACAGCATCACAATTAGTTCAGCTCAGTGGCAGAGACAAGTGACAGCTAGCTGCTCCTCGCTGAGCTCCGGCCGGAGAACTAGCGGCCTGACGTTAGCTCCTTCGCCGTCGATGGAATCATATGACGAAGGAATATGATCATGAAATCCGCGGCTGAGTTTCCTGTAAAGATGATAGTTGATACAAATTTAGACTCCTTCAGTGATTAGACTGAGCTGCTGACACAGGTACGTATGAAGCGTAGTTACTGCCCGGCAGTTTGTTTCTATGAATTTTTTTTTTACGACTTCCTGAAACTATTCAATACAGTTCAGTTCAGTACTCGGTGGTACCAGGGTATACCTCCCTGGCGGTACGTTGTAAACAAAGACAGATAGTCACACGATCTAAGCGGCTTTTGTTTTTTTCAGATAGCGCGCGCTTGCATGATCCGGATCCGGTTATCTAGCTAGAGAATCGGATATGTCAGTTTATGAAAATGTTGGTCCGCGCGCCTCCGCGGTGAAATTGAAAATTGGATGAAAAATCACATCCTACCCCCCCCCCCCCACCAATCAGGGGCCCGTTTCTCAAAGCCTTTTTTCAATGACAAAAATCAATGACAAATCTGCTGCTAACAATCAGAAGCAAAGATTTCAATAGCCATGGGTGCCGATCTGTAACTGATACCTATTGTTCAGGGGGGATGATCTATTTATTCATCCCCCCTGAACAATAGGTATTACGTAAGGATCGACACCCATGTCAATAGCTATTTGTCACTGATGACAATAATGGAATATCGATCATCTCGATCGACTCCCCCGGCCCTCTCGGTATGTACATAACACTGATCTTTATCTCGATCACTTCACCCCCTACCCATCTGGACACTTCACCAGCCTCTTCGCCCTCTCTCACTTCCCCAGTTTATAGGCCTATACCCCCTTTTGCATATTCACCGCATCTCCCGTATCTCTTCTCTATCGAACCCCTTCTTATCTCATCTCCACTTGATCCTTACCCACCGCCGTTTACTCAATCTCGATCCCTTCAGTTTATATCACTCATTCCCCCCTCTCGGTTTGCACTTTTCTCTATTTCAAGTCTCATACATTACCCAATTAATCTCCTTTAGCTATGGTGTCTTTTCATCTTAAAGGTAGGCGTTACTACTGCAGCTAGAAGGGATTAGACCACACAGCGAGCCAGCAAGGTCACTGTAACAGGTGGCTATCTCATTAACTCGGCTCTCATTTAACATAAGAAAAAGAGGATCATGGGGGACCAACAGGCACCGATTTGGGAAGTTTTCTATATAGAGGGAGCAAGTAGCTACAAGTAGGACAGTGTGCCTTTAACAGTCTCCGTCTTTGCCTCGCTACCATTTTCTCTATCTTACCTTCCCTCCCTTTAATACCCGGCCGCGAACTTTTTTTTCCTACGAACTTTTATACCTGGCGCATGCTCACATACGAACTGTTATACTTGACGCATGCAAGGATCGAGGTCACAAACAATTAGACTTTGATTATTTATTGCTTTGCCTCACTATTTATCAAGGTAAAAAACTAAATAAACTGAGATTTGAACCCTCACGGCAACTCCAAGGTTCTATTAGTAACACGCTGTCCTTACCGATTGAGCTAACGATGAGTTGATGAAAGATTGCTTTGTATAATTACTATCACCCTATTGACCGCCCTACCGGATTCCACGTGCGCCTGCGCTGGTTTCCTTTGCGAGTGCGCATGCGCAGGTTCCCCTCGCGAGCTCAAAGTTCGTAGGAAATTTTGTTTAGCTACCCGGCCGCGAAATTTTTATTCCCAAACAGGTTTGCAATTTCTTATATTTCCGTTCTTCTCAATGGCTGATACGTCATTAGCAGATTGGAAAGAGGTCACAAACAATTAGACTTTGATTTGTTATTGCTTTGCCTCACTATTTATAAAGGCAAAAATACGGAATAAACTGTGACTTGAACCCATGACTCTATGATTGTATTACGTTGACCTTACCGATTGAGCCAACGATGGGTTGATGAAAAGTGATTCTGCATGATTTCTATAACGCTATCACTCACCCTAACGATTACGTCATTGCTAATGACGTAACATATCAGCCAATCAGATGACCGGAAATATTAGCATTGGCAAACTGTTTGGGAAAAAAAAATTAGCTACCCGGCCACCAACTCTCATTCTTCCTTATGGATCTTACCTCGCCTCCATTCCCCATCACGTTTCCTTTCTTTGTATCACATCGATTCTCTGTATCACCATGTAATGGGGGTGTTTCACAAAGATCCTAAGTTGGACTTAAATATTATTGAGAACCATTTGTAGCCTTAAAATAAAATATATTCAAGTGTTTTAGACTTTTCATAAATTGCACATCAAGGACATGAAATCTTCTTGATAATAGAAAATATGATTGATTTGAATTGACATTTCATGCCTTTTAAAATAACTTTTACCAAATATTATTAAGAATGCTTACGATTTTCCATATAAATTGTTAAGTCAATTCAACTTAGGATCTTTGTGAAACACCCCCCTGGTCTCCTTTCTATCTCATGTCTTCGGTCTTTCCCCCAAGACCCCCTTTTTTTTCTATCTCTCCCCACCCCTCTCGATCTCTCTCTCTCTCGCTCTCCCCTATATCTTACCCCGCTTCATTCGATCATTTCCCGGCCTTCACATGTTTTCTCTAGCTTTATCACAGTGACACTCTGTTCCCATCTTTCAGCCTCTACTAGTATTTTAATACTGCCTCTCAATCACTTTGAAGTAAAGTAAGCTAATTACACTTACTTACAGAGCAGGTCGAGTTCAGGCAAAGGTGAAAACTTATTGTGTGCTTCTTCAGTCTTTTTATTTTGGTGTAGAAGAGTATCAAATCATCATTGTCCCTTGAGAAAGATGACTCTACAAATCATGTAACAGTTGTGAACCACACTTTCATGCCCCATGTTTGTGTAGTCCCCATAAACATAATCATGTTGTTATTGTTTTAGTTTTATTGGCGTGTATCATTCATTTATGAATATTTGTGGCTTTGTTTTTTCAGCAAGATTGAGCCAATATTTCATTTTATAGATTCCAAACCTCAAAGTATAAACCAAAAGGGCCTACAATATGAGCTAAACAATCAACACTTTCCATTCCGACACTATTACTGTTTCTTTCACACAAAGCGTGCAATATCGCATGACTATAACTTTCTAAATAGAGCAGACTTTGAACGTAAAAAAGTCACAGGTCACCATTATGCCTTTTTTGAACATTGAATCAAATTACGGTACAAACCGCACCCTGTTACGGTACAAACCGCACCCTGTTACGGTACAAACCGCACCTTGTTACGGTACAAACCGCACCCTGTTACGGTACAAACCGCACCCTGTTACGGTACAAACCACACCCTGTTACGGTACAAACCAAACATTGGTAGGGGTTTCCGCTTGGTGGCTTTTCATGTGGATCAAGAGACTATTCGCCTTGGAACACTGATAGGGCTTTTCCCCTGTGTGGGACCTTCTCATATGCAATGACAAATCAAAGTTGTCGTGAAACAATTCGCCACACACAGAACACATAAGTTTTTTACTGGTATGAGTTTTCATATGTGATGTCAACGCACCCTCATACAGATATATTTTGTTGCAAATATGGCACTCAAAAATCCCTTTTCCTGTCTGATTTCTCTCGTATCTAGTAACTCTAGTTGGGCTTTTCTCACAAGCTGACTGCTGGTATGGATTTCTTCCTACATGGGTTCTTGTGTGGTACGCCAGACTCATCGCATCGGGGAATGTTTTCTCGCAAACAGCACACTCACAGGGTTCATTTTTTCTGTGGGACCATGTATGCATCGACAAACGCTTCTCAGAGGAAAATCTTAAATCACATACAAGACAAGGATATCTTTGGGAGTGAAGTTTCACGTGTTTCAATAGAGAGCTCAAATATAAAAATCTTTGGTTACAGATCCCCTTACCAAACTGAAGGCCTTCGGTAAGCAGTCCTTAAGCAGTCGGTTAAGCAGTCAAAATAAGCCTTCACAGCTCTTCATCCACAATATATGTGTCAATAGTCTTCTTAAGCCTTCGAAGGCTTATAAGCAGTCGTTAAGCCTTCCCACTGCAAAGTTAATATGCAAATTAGCTACCGAATGCTTATTCTGAAGCTCTAAATAAGCCTTCGAATGCTTATTTTCGAAGCTCTAAAATAAGCCTTCGACTGCTTGTTTTTGAAGCTCTAAAATACGCCTTTGACTGCTTGTTTTTAAAGCTCTAAATAAAGCCTTCGACTGCTTACATTTGAAGCTCTATAAGCCTTCCAGTGTCCTCGAAGGCTTATAAGCAGTCGCTAAGCCTTCCCACAGCAAAGTTAATATGTAAATTAGCTAAGCCTTCCTCAGGAACTGCTTATTGGACAAACCTTCGTTACCAACTGCTTTTATCGAAGCTCTATATATAAGCAGTCATCAGCGACTGCTTAGCATGTAAGTACAAAACCACTTTAAATCATTGAAGATGAGTACAGAGTATACTTGGGCTGGGGTCTATGGCAAATGTGGTTATAGCAAAATCAGCTCGTCTGCAATGGGTTAGTAATCAAGTCACGGCTGTCCAGTGCAGTGGTAACCTTCTTTGGCACATCAGCTCTTGTTGCTTGTTCTTCAGTTGACTGCTCTGATTCCTGCGATGTTGGTTGAGCTTCTTACCAGGAATGGTGATTTCCTTATATATTCCTCATACAATTAACATTTAAACCAACCGATCCAATATCAAACAATGGAAAACGTCACCTTGTGTATGTGTGCATGTCTCAGTGTGTCACTTTTGCTTGTTTCAGATGTATCAGTGCTCACATTCCATTATGCCTCTATTCACACATGTTCACCACCAACACAAAGCAAGAATCATAAACATCTATATAAATTAATGTGAAATGTATTTGTTTCATACAAATTTACAGGTTGTACATACATGTATATTGCTCCTTAAACTAATTTGGACACTCTTTATCCAGCAACTGTTGTCAACTTGTGTTGTAAATAAAGGTTCTATCGATAACTTATCATCAAAAGATGTTGCAGTAATTTTTGTTTAACTTCTACTACAACTGTAAAAGTATTTTTGTATTGTAATTCAGAGATGCCTACCTTCATCAACCAAAAAAAGTATTCTTAGGAGGAAAAAATCGTATTTTTTCATTAAAAAACGTATTTTGGGAAAATTCTCTCACGTTAATAGGCTTAACGATCGTGAACCTGTACTGCTGCAACTGTCGAATAATGTACAGTGAATGTCGGATAACATATGCTGCATAGGCCATTGTGACTTTGACTTTCAACTTCAAGATTATATATTCCGGTCGGAAAAATTTGTTTCCTTGATTTTGATTTCGATGCCAGGTTTCAAACTTTCACAAATGTTGATAAAAACGAAGAGTGAGATCCGGATAGAATCCAGAAATTTAAGCTCCTTCTTTGAAGAAATGTTGTCGCGAAAGCGAGCATGTTTATAACACCAGCAGCCAGCCCCGCGGTACCGCGTACCAGGGCGAGGGCGCTCCCACAATGTGCGGGGAGTGAGCGGGCTGGCGCTGGTCACAGTAACACGTACACCAGCAGCGAGCGCAGCGCAGCAACAATGCAACAAATGTACGCATGTAGCCTTTGAACAAGACCTGCCGATCCGCAAAAAATCAACTGGCGCGGAGAGACTAGAATCGAGCTGCGGCTAGATTAGCAGTCTAGCTCCTATTTATCCGAACAGGCAAGATGCCCTGTTCAAAGATCGGATCGTGCATCAATCACACATGCGAGGGCAAAACATGTCTTCGCATGCAAGCTCAGTACAAACATGCATCATACTCGTGTACGTACAAAAAGGAATTACAAAAAATCCATATAGTAACAGATTTCTAAAATTTGTTGAAAATAATCTCAAACTTACCAACCTCCAGTTGAAAAGAAATCTCTAAAGCACATTCTGGATATGACATCGAGCTTTCAATCATCTGAAAACAGGTGTACTATATTCTGCAATAGACAAAGGTAATGACTTCCCAAGAACCAATTAAAATGAAGTACCAACAGTGGAGCTATGTCAAAACTACAAAACTACTTTGCTAGCTTTAAATGTCTTTGCTAGCTTTAAATGTCTTTCTGGCTATCCATTATGGAAGCATAAAAGCAACTGGGAAAGGAACATTAAAAGCTGGAGCTGACTAAAACTGCAGGAGTGCACCAGAATGGAAAGAGATAGAGAGAAATGGAAAGATAAATGGGAGAAGATACATAGATAGATAGTTTCCGTTTCACTTCCTTCGAGCATTAGTCACTTTGTTGGTGACAATCCTCCGGAGCTCCTTGTCCATAGGAAGCGCCCAGCCTTGGCTCTTACTGAAGGATTTTGTGAAGTCTGCAAGACATAAAAAGAGTGAAATAATCACGTTGTGTCGCAAAATATCATAAAAACTCTTCATAATTGTGTCATTTGAACCACAAATGTATGTTTAAATATATTACACATACACAATATCCAACAGTGTAAAGTAACTTGATTCTGATAGGAGAAAGCTGCTGGGGAATCTTAGTTTACAATTGCGTATTTTTGAGGCCATTCGCAAAATCTCACTATACACCTATTGAATTACATTTTATACTTTACATTATGAGATTTTTTTTTTTTTTTTGGGGGGGGGGGGGGGGGGAGGGAGGGGCTTGAAAAGATTTCAGTGACTCCTTTTTGTTTTGCCATTATGGGGACACGGTTTTCACCCGTATTGTTGATTTCCCAGTCAGTGATCAACATCAAGTGAAAGTGTGCAAAGCAACAGGATAAAATTATTAACATTTTAAAACAAACTGACAGGAAATATGAAACAATGTGATAATTTACATGATTTGGTAGCCAGATGCTGGGATCACATACACACCCTAAGGTCATTGTGTAATGCACCTTCAGATTGCATCACTTTGGCATATTGGTTTAATGAGACACTATTGCTCACCAAGAATTGCAGCTATTTTCACTGCATCCAGTGGGTGTGGTCCTGTGGCTCCAGCATCTTTCTCCTTCCTCAGTCCCATCCCACTGGATGCAGCAAGCTGTTCTCTTGAAAACACGAGGTCCAGTGCATCGTTCATCAGTTTCTTCGCACCATCTTTGGCCCTTGAGGCTTTGTGGACCATCGTCCTGTAGCCCACCCTGGATACTCTTATGTGCGCATATCGATTTGGATCCGATGGATCATTCACCAACAGTTTCTGCAAAAATAGCAAATATTACAACAGCAAACCAATCAGTTTAGATATTTTATTCGTAAATTTTATTTTTGTAGATTCGACATCACCATGACAATGTTATTAGACTATGTCATTTTTGACGGTATCCAAGGCTTCAACCTGTAAATACAGTCAACTCTGCACAAGTCAATGTCGCATAAGTCGAAAAATCGCCAAGTCGGAGGTCTTAAGTTTACTGGCTCCCATGCTTTTATTGTTTGTGGCCCCTTATAAGTCGAATTTCGCTACGTCAAAGCATTTTCTTCAGTCCCAAGAAATTTGACTTGGGCAGAGTTGACTATGTCTGAATCAGAATTTTCTATTAGTATTTGTCCTGGAATATAGAGATAAATGGAACATTTCTGATTGAGCTCTTCTAAATTTGGTAAATTATAATGTGGTTTTCTAATTGTTGCATGTACAGGAATATACAGGGTAGCCCAGAAAGAGTGCTGCAAAACCAACTCTTAATTTAATACAAAGACATGAATGACTGAATGAAATTACTAGTGTTTGACAGAAAAACACTTCAATTTTTATTTGGTACCACTATCATCAATTTTCATAAAGATTTTTTTATTCTATGGTTATTCTACTGAAAAGTTGTGATTTGCAAAATTTGTGTCTTTCCCAGTGAAATCATGCTTAAATGAGAAACAGTAAGCTTCCAATAGAAATGCCTTTACAAGCCTATAGAAAATGAAGACAAAAACTGAATACTACATAGGCATTTATTATGTAACTTTGCAAATGGTGTTACAAACAGTAGTATTCACTCTTTATCTTCGTTTTCTATAGGCTAGCCCAGCCATTTCTGTTCCTTAAGTCTAATTTCCCTTGGAAAAGGAGACAAATTTGCAAATCGCAATTTTTCAATGAAAAATTACCATAGAATAAAAGAAAAAAAATCTCATGAAAATTGATGATTTTGGTGGTAAATAAATTTGAAGTGTTTTTCTTTCAAATACTATAAACAATAATTTTATGCATTCATTCAGGTCTTTGTAATTAAAGGGATAACACCCAAGTGTTTGACTTTGCTGAAAATGACACCTGAGACGTAATTCCTATACTAAAATCATTCGTAGATATGTGGGAATTGTCTGTGAAAGTTTCATTGAAAAAGAGCACTGCTTTCCTGGTTAAAAAAGCAAAAAACTTAAGTCGGGTTTTACAACTAATTTACGTAGAACAGTGTGTAGAATTAAAAGCATTTATAAACGCTTTTGAGCTAAACGATTGTTAATGATAGTTATCTTCATACTCAAGGGACGTTTGAAAAAATCTAACCCGACATTATTCCTCTTTTATGATAAGTGTTTGACTTTGCTGAAAATGACACCTGAGACGTAATTCCTATACTAAAATCATTCGTAGATATGTGGGAATTGTCTGTGAAAGTTTCATTGAAAAAGAGCACTGCTTTCCTGGTTAAAAAAGCAAAAAACTTAAGTCGGGTTTTACAACTAATTTACGTAGAACAGTGTGTAGAATTAAAAGCATTTATAAACGCTTTTGAGCTAAACGATTGTTAATGATAGTTATCTTCATACTCAAGGGACGTTTGAAAAAATCTAACCCGACATTATTCCTCTTTTATGATAAGCTATAAGATACGGTAGAAGAGAAATGAGGAAGCTCCAAGTACATTTCGTGGATTTAGACACTTGACTGTTATCCCTTTAAGAGTCAGTTTTGCAGCACTCTTTTTTGGCCACCCTGTAAGTGCAAGAGTTGAATATTCTGTACAGAACTTGAGTTAACTGAAGTTTATGCACATTTCATACAGTGCATATGAAAACTAGATGGATCTTGACTGCAGGGTCGAAATGATGCCTCCACCGTTATGCTATTTTTATATCACATGTGATTTGAGAGCTGTGACCTTTGAACCTCATGACTCTATATTCTACTAGTTCATTGGCACTCCAAGATACATACATACGTATGTGAGCCAAGCTTGGTGAGAATCCATTGATCAGTTCTTGAGATAATACGATGGGCTATTTTTGCATATATATAATGAACCATGTGACCTTTGACCTCATGACCCCAAAATCTAATCAGACCATTGGCACAAGGGACATACATGAACCAAGTTTGGTGAGAATTCATCAATCTGTTCTTGAGATGATGCGATAACCATCTATTTTTGGATATATGACCTTTGACCTCATGACCCCAAAATCTAATCAGTTCATCGTCACCCCAAGATACATACATTATCCAAGTTTGGTGAGTATCCATTGGTCAGTTCTTGAGATAACGCGATAATGAGTACGGGACATACGTACAGTTGTACGGATGTACGGACGGACAACCCGAAAACATAATGCCTCCGGCCACTTCGTGGCGGAGGCATAATGACTTTGAGATGTCTTTTAAATGCATCAATTTCAGTGTTTGCATGCAGAAAAACATCAATGTGCTCGTGTACAAATTTCAAAAACTTAGTAAATAAATGTAACTGAATAAGTGTACCGTTTCCTGGTCTTCCTGATTGCTCGGACTGGCCTTTGTCTTGGAAGTTTGAGGGGTGGCTGGAGTCGGAGCAGAAGATTGTCCGACGCCTTCAATTAAAGTCTCTTCACACTTCTCGTCACATTCTTTTGTCCTTTCTCTATCCATTTGTCATATACATGATGTGAAAGCCCCTCGTCCGATGTCTCTCTTTCAGGGACACTTTGTTCTTGACCAGAAGTTCCATCGTTGGCATAGTTACAAGGGCCACACCTACTTGTTAAACTCTCACTTTCAGATGAATCCAGACGAGCTCCTCGCTTCGCTTGTGAAGAGAAATCATCATCAAGCTGTTGTACTCGACTATCTGAAATTACCGGTAGTAGAGGCCGTCTCACACCTGATGACGAAAAGCAAATTTTTTCATTGTTAAAATATATTAGCAGAACCTTGTTTTAAAGAACACTGTCATAATAAACACTCATGGTAACATGCACTATGAATATGACGGACAAAGAAAGAGGACAAAATATACAGTTCCGCAGGTAGACAAAGGAACATCCCTTCACTGCTATTACATGTATGTAGAAATGTGTAGAACAGGTGAATATGCATGTGACACCTGTTCTACACATTTGTTACATAATAGCAGTGAAGGGATGTTCCTTTGTCTACCCGAGGAACTGTATATTTTAGTGCTGTAACATCACGGATATCTCCAATTCCGTTTAACCGCCAGTCAAAACCGGACGGTTTTCGGTTAAACGATTTAAAAAATAAAAAAATAAAAAAAAAAAAGCGGGAAGGACTTTCATTCAGGCGCCGTTTTGTGCTTGTGAACTTGTCACAAATAATAGTAACAATGTCGTTTTTAGAAGAATGTGTAAGATCATTAATGTAAATTAAAAACTGTAGAGGACCTGTGATAGATCTTTGAGGTATGCCTTGTGTAAAATTGGATGAACTATTAATTATTATAAACTACATATTGAGATCTATTACAAAGATTACTTTCAAACCAAGATGACAGACAAATTGGAGTGTTGATCTAGTTTCGGAGTGGTGAGTCAACACACAGATTACAGAGCTGGGAGACATTGCCAGGCATAGTGCCAGGCGGAGGGGCATAAATCGAAACTTTAAAAAAAATTATAAAAAAAATTATTAAAAAAAAAAAAAAAAAAAAAAAAAAAATCGGGAAAACGAAACCGTCCAATTGAAAACGGAATCCGCCATGGGCGGTCGGATACCGGACGGTTAAACGTTTGACTACAGCACTAGTATATTTGTCCTCTTTCTTTGTCCATCATGTTCATAGTGATGGTAATCTTTTGTCACAATTTGTTGTAATCTAGACCATTTAATCCCCATCCCTCCCCCACCCCTACTCCTTCTGTTAGAAAATCCTGAATTTACAAAGAAGGAAATCTTTTTGAACAATATTTCCTTAGTTGTCTCATACAATTACGGTACTGCTGAAACTTTCCTGTCAATACCAATTTATGTCATTTTTTTTTTTTTGAGGGGGGGGGGGAGGGGGGAGGGGGCAGATGTTATTAGACCCTCATTCTAGACTCATACTAGTCCAGATTCTGGCCTTTTTTACATATTTTTTGAATTATTCAAGCATCTGTGTCCTCTCTTACACGAATCCCAAACAGATCGCAAAAGAAG
>JAVYIG010014805.1:0-39406 GCA_035222895.1 Strongylocentrotus droebachiensis | reverse complement strand
CTCTTTCGAGAAAAAAAACAACAAACAAACATTGCATCATCGACATAGTTAACGCGCGCGTTACTGTCAAACTTTCAAACTTTGAAAATGCCATGGGTGGAAGGTGATGGTGGATACGGGGATTTACTGAAAGGGAAAGGACGTAAAAGACGGAAATTACAAGGGCCGAGAAAGTTGAAAGAGCTCGATCTCGTGCTGTAGAGAAGTTGGGGGAGGAGAAGGCCGCTGATGTGGTAGCGGTGTTTAATAATATTAATTATACCACAATAATAATACAGGGTGTATCATAACAGCATGAAATGATATCAATAATAGAATAATACTCATAACAACAATGAATTTTAGAAATACAGGACTTAAAGGATTTTTTACAAGAACATTGGACACAATTGAAGGTTGAAAAAATCACACAAAAATAATTTCCCACTTTTTGGTAACCCAGGGTACAGCCTTAAAAAATAAATAAATAATTCAACAAAATGGCCGAATTTTTTTTGGTACCCCAGGGTACCATTTATGTCATCACATGCAAAAATACATTTTGCCTTTTTAACTAAGTATGATAAACATTCCACTGTGGAAAGGCATCTGTGTTAATTCTTTTCACTTGCTACATGTATCTCTATGCTTTGTTCATGCACGTGTTCACCATTCATCATTCCATTTCCATGCAGGGTTTGTGTCACTGGCCGAGAACAACCCCTCGCTTGCTGGCTTTGTAGCATGCTATCCTGTTTTGCTGGATACATACTTAGCAATGCCCTTCTAGGACAGTCCCTCTTGGCTCCTTTTGCATACCATTTGAAGATTGGCATTGCAACTATAGTGTGGTAAGAAAGATGTTGTCTTCTTTGTTTATCAAATTGTAAGTACAGTGAAACCTGTCTATAAAGACCACCCAAGGGAGACAGGAAAAGTGGTCTGTATATAGGTAGGGGGTCTTTATGTACTGGGGTGTTTCACAAAGATCCAAGTTGAACTTAAAAATTATGGAGAGCCATTTGTAGCCTTAAAATAAAATATATTCAAAAGTGAAAATTTAGACTTTTTATAAATTCCACATCAAGAACATGAAATTTCCTTGATAAAGAAAATATGAATGATTTGAATCAACATTTTATGCCTTTTAAAATAACTTTTACAAAATATTTTCATAGACGCTAATGGCTTTCCATAATTGTTAAGTCGAACTTAGAGATAAGTTCAACTTAGGATCTTTGTGAAACACTCCCCAGGTTCCTTTAGTACATGTTTCAATGAAAAACCATTTTCGAGGGAAACTAAATTATGTGTTCTCTGTAGACAGGTGGTCTATCAATACAGTTGGTCGCTAAAGTAGGTTTGACTGTACATATAGATACTGATTTGTTTTGGGTAACTGCAGCCACTTCACAAACACATATTTCTTGATGTCTCTATCGTAATTAAAGGTATTATCTAATATTTAGAGAGCAAAATGAAGGTGGTCAAGTGTTAAAATTACTCGAATTTAAAAAAAAAAGTTTTAAGCAATCGGGGTGAAAATTGCCATAGTAAACTTCTGCAGGCATATGAATGAAAAAAGACACCATCACATAGAAATTCCATTTATTATAGAAAATTATTTTGACTGATGTTTGTTTTCCTGACTTTCCTGACCCTTTTATAGATTTTCTCATAGCCCAAAATATTAAAATAAAGTGATTAATTTATGCATAAATATGTCTAAAACTAGATTGAAAGTTTTGGGCAATAGTTATCATTAAGTATGTGAAAGTAATGATAAAGAAACATATTTGATTTCTTTTCTCTCCAGGTACATGATATTTTACTCACCTGCTGATATATTCTACAAGCTGGTGACAAGCTTCCCTGGAAAGCTTGTGATAGGTCCCATGAAGGAGGCAGTCAGGGCACGTAAGGTTGGACTAGGAGTGCTTCAGGCTGCTCAGGTCTATCCTCAAGGATTTATCATCATGGTCATCATCGGAACCGTCAAAGGTATACTCACTTCCCATCCAGTGTTCAGGCTATCATACAAATAATACACAGCAGTGAGGGCATTAGTAACAATTACCCACACAAGGTACCTTTGGAACAGTCTAACACGCCCAGGCGATAGCCGAGGGTGTTTGGATTGTTTTGAAGGTACTGAGTGTGGGTAATTTTAAGGATGCCCGAACAAAAAGATGTGTATTATTTGTTTTATAAGATTATCTTTTAATTGTTTGATAACATGATTTTACTAATGACCGGTCAAAAGTATGTGTCAGGCAAAATAAATGCGTGGTCACGTGTAGGCTCTCAACCAACCATTTGATTAGGAACCACATCATCATCTTATAATCCTTATTATACAATGGATTCTGGAGTGTTAGCTATCTAATTGATCAAATGACCCAATGACAGTGCATCATTCTTTCCCTACGACGCCAACCTTGCACAAACGATCCCATCATAGAGTGATAACCTACAGCTAAGAGTGGTAATGCATGGCTTATTTTGATTTAATAAAGATGACTTTATATAAAATATGTACTCGAAAATCTTAAAGATGAATAGTGTCCACTCTCCATCTCTGCTGAGTGTCTAACATTTAGTGTTACTGAACAATATGATTTTTCGTGCATACCCCAAAATTGTCTTGCCTTTCTTTAGTAAATCAAATTTCAATTCTCCCTATTAAAAGTTTTTCTTGTGCCTATTTCTTGTATTCATTTTTCGAGAGAGGGGCGTTTCCAAAACTAGTCTATACCTTGAAAATCATCATAGATTCAGGTTTCTAACATATCTGACTGAATAAACAACAATGCCTACTATTTTTGTATCCGTCTTGACAGGATCTGGAAGCGCCTTCATGAGGTTCTTTGAAAGAGTTCTGAGAGGAGCCTGGAAACCAACACAGAATGAATTACTCAACCCATCATTGTAAGTAGTGTGCATTCAAAGATTTACATGTAGGGATTGTTGTTTCATGTCCATTACACTCACAGACATGGCAGAGACACAAAACAAAACAAAGAATAAATTGTTTGAATCCTTGTAATACTGGTTCATGCTTATGTCATTCATGATTAGACGACATGAGAGAGAAAGAGAGAGAGAGGGAGAGAGAGAAAGAGAGGGAGAGAGAGAGAGAGAGAGAGTGAGCACAAGCTCATGTATACATACACTGTATATAAGACTGTGGAAGCTAGATGGCATAATCTCTGTAAGCATTTACATGTAGAGATAAACTAAGAAGTACAGAAAGATAAATGGCATATTAAATAACTTGAACCATCGCTGTATGTACATATCATGTAGACTGTTAGTGATCTACATGAAGAGATTGATTATATAATTGGGTAGGAAGATAGATGGATGGCATACTAAATTACTCAAACTATTACTGTATGTACATACCATGTAGAATCTTATTTCCCTACATGTAGACAGTGATTGATAAGTACTCGGTTAGGAAGATAGATATAGATGGATGATGTACTAAATTTCCCAACCTGGCAAGTTAGTTAAGAATCCTATTGCTTTACCTTCTTTCTCTCTTTAGGCTGGTTCAGATATGGGATTGCTTATGTGTAAATGAATAGCAACAAGGTCTTAGCTCTGTGTTTTTAGATACAGAAATGTGAGGTGTTATACACCTTATGTCATCATTAAAATAAAATGCAGACGGTTACCACCTCATATCTGAACAAGGCATTACCATTGATAGAGGTGTCGTGGTCGAGTGGATACGTCCCCGGACTGTCGATCACAAGGTCTGCGGTTCGAGTCCCGCCGCGGCATTAATGTCCTTTGGCAAGACATTGATCTACATTTGCCACACTCAACCCAGGTGATGTAAATGGGTAGCTGGCAGGAATTAATTCCTTGAAATGCTGGAGCGCTGTATTGATTGATTGATTTGAGTTTATTCCATTTCATACATCAATTGGCAGCTAGGCTAAAGCTAGATAAATGCGCCTCGGAATAGAATTTCTAGATAGATGGCGCTATAGAGATGCCTATTATTATTATTATCTGGCCCTCTCTTGATGCATCTCAGTGTCTTTTCTCCTTGTAGCATGACCCAGGCCACCATCCTCTGCAGCATCCTCCTCACCATGGAAACCCTGGACTACATCCCTATAGATGCACCGGAGCTGATGCTGATGCTCACCACTCTCCTGGTAGGCTACAAGATGGCGTCGGTCGTGTTCAAGGTCGGTGACCCGCTGGCGTCCATAGAGAACACCTGCCGACCCCTGCTCTTCGGAAAGTGGATCGGAAAGGACGCCCCAATAGACAAAAAGGGCAATTCCAAGAAGGATGGTAAACCGAAGAAGGAATGAAGTCATTTTTAATGATAGGATGAAATCCTCTTCTTGTTGGTTGGAATAGCCTGCTTTCTTCAATGTTAAAGATGCAGAACTTTATGAGATAGATGAGCTTTGGACGTACCATACAGTATTGCAGTGCAGCGTCACACTTGGTTCTCATCATTATACTGTTACTTGTGAGGTGAAGGGTAGATTAGTAGAAGAATAGATCCAGTGGGGGGGGGGGGGGGTGTTTTATAAAGCTGTGCGTTTTACGCATGACTTTACAAATGACTTCAATATGAAGAGCTAAATGGAATTCTCAAATCATTTCAATTGCATAAGCTAAAGTTGAAATATGCAGATGTAGATTAACCTTAAGATTATTAACGAACCATTTAAATGCAAAGTGTATTTTTGGCTACAATTTAATTGAGATTATGAGAAGTACAGTCACATTTTGTTAAAATGTCAGGAAAAACTTTGGGCATCCCATTTGGCTCTCCATATTCAAATCATTTGTAAAATCATTTGTAACTTTACGCACAGCTTTGTGAAACACCCCCCCCCCCCCAAGAATGAATGCATTGAGTAGAATACAAGATTGCAGTGCCACTCTGGATGATCGTTATCCACTTTTGTAGAAAATTGAGTTTGACACGAGAGGTAGGATTCAAGAAGTTACTAGATATGAAAAGCAAAGACCTCAGTCAGTACTAAAATACTGCATTCTCTTCACCTTATCATAAGCACCCAAGTAAACATATATCAGAGAGAAAGATATCTATTATGTTTCAACAAAGTTTAGAGGTGCAGTGTTGCAAGATAAGACTATGGTACCCATCTAGTAAAGATGAACTATAGTTGACTACAATATTAAAGTACAGGATCTTAATCTGCTCTGTTACCAAGTATTCACAGTTATTCACAATAGAGAGGATTGTTAAAATGAAAAGCTTGTTTTCATACATATACATTTGCAGTGCATTTGTTGATTCTACTTAAACAATAATAGGAGGTTGTCAGTTATTATATTCATTCCATTTAAGAGTGAAATGGAGTACAGTAGTATGTAACCCCAATGCATCAAAATAATGTATTTATATCAATGGTACTATGGTACTATATTATTATATTGGATACCTATGTTGAATGGTTTTATTGTGCACATGTCCACGATGGGAGAGCTGAAGGTTCAAGTCTGTTTAGTTTGGTTTTATGCCCAAATCACATTCAAGATGTGCAAAAGTGCACATTGATAAAGAAAAGGAAACTAACAGAATGCAAAGTTTGTGTATGGTGTAACTCCCTCTACCTAAACGTATACATATTCCAATCTTAGGCCTGCTCTGAACTACGGTAGGCTACCGATTTCAAAGTTCACAGCATTCAAGGAATTCCTTTCTACTGAAACCCATTTAACTCCTTGATGGAGCGTAGCAAATGAAGAGTTTAATTCCAAAAGAAGCTAAATCCATTTTTGTAACTTCAGAGAAAAAGAAATTGTTTATTAGATTTTCTACAGGCATCTATGGAAAAGGGATATTAGAAGGTGCATATTTTCATAATTGCTCCCAAAATTTAGGTAAATATTTTTGTTAAAAGACGGGTACTTAGGTGAACAATGTTCTGATATCAATAACTCAATGGATTTAGCTCCTTTCAGAATTAAACTCTTCAATTATAGATGGACAGTAGTGCCATTCAAGACAGGTGTGTATACCATTTGACTACAGCACCGCTATGCCTCATGATCAGTTAGGGCTGTCAGTGTCAGGTATTACTGGTTTTCAGGATTTCATCCTGAAATATGAGAACAAAACTGATGGCTTCATACAATTGCTGATTATGAAATATAGGGTTTCTGTACTGTTCTGTTTTATGTATTTGAGAAATACTACTACCCTCCTTAACAGGTTAATTTTAAGCACTATATAGCTTTAGGGTTAGAGTGAAATTTGACTGAGCTGTGGAGAAGGCTGCGTAGCTGGTAAAGCTTTGCGCTATAATAAAATTTACCCCATAAGTAAATGGGATTTTCATGCTAATTAGAATTGGAGACAATTTCTACGGAATGAGAAGCCTTTCTGAAAAAAACTGGTTTTCAACCTCTAGAATTACTGAAAGATTACAGTGAAAATGGATGGTGCTGTTAAGAATTCACATAGCTCAGAAATCTAGGTGCTATGATAAAGTTCCCCTGACTTTTCTAAAGTTCATGGGAATTTGTCCACATTTAGATATAAGACAATTTTATGGAATATGGTGCCTTTCTGTTGTATTTCCATTTATATGGGAGATGCTGAGGATTCACTGATTATCAGCCCCAAAATAACTTAAATGTTCCAGTGAAAGTTGATATTGCTGATCTTTATCTAAAAATCCTCCTGTATGCTTAAGGAAATGGGATATTGTGCAAAGTTTAATGTAAAGTAATTTTAAGGGATGAAAGGATAATTATTGAATCATTCTTATTGCTTAAGAGGTAGAGCTGTCGTCATGTAAACATGCAGCTGAATGTAGTCTACACAGATTTTTAAAAAAACATCTGTCACATCTGGCCACCAAAGAAGAGTGACACTAACCTGTTTGTTGTTGTTGTTGTTGTTGTTTTTTGACAACTCATCACCCTTCACCTGCCGGATGGAGGGCTTTTAGGCCGTTTTTTTGGTTTTTCACATTGAAGTAATTTTCAGAGATGACAGGATAATTTTTGAATCATTCTTATTGCTTAAGAGGTAGAGCTGTTGTCATGTTTACATGCAGCTGAATGCCATTTTGCTTCAGGTCAACCTGCAACAACCCAAGTATCATCTCACTCTTGTCTCACAGGGAAAAAAATACAAGGGGGTTCAGGGCGAAGTAGCCCCCGAAAGTCATAAAAGAGCCCCCAAAATTTTGCATAGAGTTCAATGCAGACAAATTAAAGAGTGTAATTTTAATGCAAGCAAGCTTGAAAAGTAGCCCATGATATTTTGTTGATAATTTTTTCCCTGTTGTCTCAGGTGGTGCATCCTAACATATCACCATTTTGTTATGCTTGTAGTTTTAATCAGAAAAATATACAAATAATTCATGTTTTCAAGTGTAATGAATATGCACTGCTTACAGCTTAAGTCACAATAGAATAGTGAACAAGTCTATTATCCGTCTCATTTTGACTCAACCGTGTGCAGTACCCATCCCTTATGCCCTAGCTGCAAAACGTGAATTGTTTTATAAGACGGGACTCTAATATGAGCTTAAAGTCGAGAAAGATGTTTTTAAAAGTTATCAAAATGCCAAGAGTCACACATTCATGGAGCCTGCCATTTGCTTTTCGGGTGATGTTACAAAGCTCAGCCAAACTGTATAACCTTATATTTTGTATGCACTGTAGAGGATCGATTGAGAGTTCTGCATGGAGCTTGCCTTTTGCTGCACACAAATTGCAACAGGTGGGCGCGATGGAAACAAAATTAAAGCATAGTCACGCAACTTGAACCCGTCTTGTAACATGAAGAAGACACATGTAATATAACTTTTTTTAATAGATTCTTGCCGCATTGAAGAACATGTAGATTAGTAGGATTAGACACAGTGCAATATTGTAAATCTCATTTGGTTTAGTATTTCACAAAGTAAATGTATAGAATATTTTTGACAATCAAAGACAAGCCATGTAAGTTATACTTGATTGAAAGTGATATCATCATATAATTTCCCAAACAACTCAAACAACTGCCACGAAAGTACTATACATATTGAAAACATATTTGATAAAGTATCTCAAACATAAATTATGTAATGTTATGGCATATAGATCGGCCAAAATATTTGTTTTTAGAGTGACATTGTCAAAAAATGTAAGTTTTGTATTTTCTGTATTAAATGATAATGCATATATCTGATTTTTTCCTTTTTTTCCATTTATTTTGATTTTGTTGAGAACCCAGTGATTATTTTTGAAATATCACATTCATAGCTGTATTCCTTAAAGGGCAGTCCAACTTGAGCGCCCCTATCAGGGTACAGGGGAGCTAGAATTATAACATGAAGAGAAGAAAACAGTTGCTTGTGGTGAAATTGGTGTTGGCATGTAGAATGACACATGGCATCGTAGGCACTCTCTTTCTTTGTTTCTTCTCATTAAGGTTTCTGGGACTCCTCCATTCTCCGAAGGGGAGGGGTTGTATTTCAGCCATTTACACTGTTTTCATCTATTTACACTGCTTTCATCTATTATAAGTAACTGATTTAGGGTTTATAAGTTCAATCATAATCTTGTGTTTTGCTGAATTGGATATGTTTGAATGTTTCTTTTGTACTTTTATATGTGTAGTATATATTGTTTGATTAAAATTTGAACAATGATTAAACAATGTAAGTTGACATTTGTACTGATTGTGTTCTTGGTGTTTAAAGAAAATCTGTTCGAAAATTGTAATATTCAGTTTTAAATGCTCCTTATACATAATGGCAATTGTAGTTTGTTGCTTCAAAATGACCCAATTGTTAGAATAACTTTTCAAATGGAAACAGTAATGTGCATGTATTGTCGTCACTCAATTAATGTTATATAAAGCAATACAGACTATAAAGAACACGACCATAGAATTATCTGAGCACATTGTACAACTATTTGATTCAATATTTGATTTAATATCACATCCAAATCTATGTTGACAACAAAGTATAAAATAGTAGACTCCTTTATAATTCAATTCAATTCATTTTATTTGCACATTTGATCAAAATCACAATAACAAACTTTTACAATACAAAGTCAATTCCAACAAATGACACAACAGAAAGTATCAAAATACTGGGAGACAAACAAAGGCCTATCGAAGGCTTGTCCCTAAACTATATGAATAATTAAATATAAATTAAGTGGTACAACAAGAAGCAAAGATCGCTTGTCAAGTGTGCCTGATAAAATTAATCCCAAGCAATTAGAATGGTTTTATATTTGTTCCTTCATTCATTCCATCTCTTTTCGAACCCCACGGAGTCCATGTGAAATAAGCAAGCATTTGCTCTCGAGGCCAAAATGGGGTGAAAATGTCCTCATTAGGTAGATTTCGACACCCCTTGTACCAAGTTGAGTCGCCCAGTCTATGCAATTCAGGGGCTGTTCCATTGTATAAATGGGGTATAATTCGACAAAGGTGAGTGATCTGGATAGGAAATGTACTAACTACTTCGTAATCTCGAATCCATTCTAGGTATTTCATATAAGACTCATGATCGGTATCAAGTCTCTTAAGATATCCCGCCAATTCTTTCAGTGATGAAAAGTCTGAGAGGTGGATAAAGGAGTTTGGAGGTCCTATTTTCTGAAAGTCCGACTTTGGCGCGCCGTAGACGACGGGAACGATACCCTGACTTAAAGTCTGATCCCAGAATTTTTCTGTGATGTACTCGTTGCACTCCGAGTTCGCAAGAGTCATGTAGAATTTATATTGTTGCAACATGAGATTACACAATTCGGAACGTTGCGGTAAACAGGATAGCTTACCGCATCTTCCGTAGGTGTCAAGCGGTAACCGGCGACTGAGTTGCTCCACAATCGGTATACGAGGCCAGAAGATCTGGGCACAGTTGCTTGCCATCCAAGCTATGAGTTTCGTCTTGTTTCGTCCGTACCTTTCATTAAATTCATAATCTGTGAGAGGTTTGAGTCTTTTTTGGTAATACCCAAAAGGAATATGAATATCAGAATCACTACGATAGGTCATTATTTTGTGATACTTTAAATCGGCAACGCGAACATCTCGGTTCCAATGGACGACACGAAGGGGTGTTTCAGTGCTATAATAAAACCAAGTTTGCTTAGGCTCGGGGTCCTTGGAAATCATATCATGGAGCCTTCCTTCAAAGGCCTTTGGAAGCGCGCCAAATATGACAGCATCCTTTCCTTTCAAATGAGTTAAATTGGTCCCAATCGTGAAACGGAGGGTACAATTGTAGAGAGGGCAAAAGACATCTGCGGTGTGTTTAAAAAACTGACCCCTATTGAACAGATTGTGCCATGATGACAGTTCCGGCCAGGTCGCCATATCGGTCAGGTTGCCGAAAATGTGGACTTTCTTCACACAGTTTGTGGGCACGTCAGGGAAAGGTTCAAAGGTTAACTCAGTGACATGATCACGCCCATTGACATAGTTGCTACCATCCGGAACCTGTGATGTGTTCTGCAAGGACTTTGTCTGGAGGATGGCATTGAGGATGAAAACACCAATGATGAAGAATATCATGCCAACAATCTGCTGCCTGGCGTTTACCTACAATGATAAATTATGAGATACATAATGGAATTTGGTCTAATGTGAAGTACATGTATTAGTGGTAGGGAAATACGAGATGCTTAGGAATATTTTGTTACATACCATCTAAACTAATATATTATATTATCTTAATAGTGCGTGTAGGCCAGCAATGAATGAACGCCCAATAATGGTCTTTCTGAAGACACTGTGGCAAATTAGCCCTTTTCTATACAAGTTATCCAATAAAGAATACTACTATATTGGATTACTATTCTAGTGCTACTTCTATTACAAGACCGCACTAAAACAAAATAGAGTGACACTTTAGGTTCACCATTACCAATTGGGAATGTCATTTGTTTTTATTTTATCTGAAAATTCTGAATATACTTCTTTTCACCGAAAGAGTTGCTGCTTTTTCACAATGGAATAAATGGAGAAAAAAAACTTGTGAATACTACATGTACTGGGTAATTAGGTATTCTACTAAATTTGACGTATTGAAGTTTCACTGAGTATCATCTTATACACAATTCAAGTTGTTTCTGTCATATTATTAATCTTAATGTTCTTGACCCAAATTATATTAAACTATCACCGTTTCCATGTTGATAACAATTAAGAAACAAAATGATTACATTTAAGATTTCATTATGCTATCAGAGCCAAGGGCTTGAGATGATGCCCAAAACGTTATGTGAGTTAGCCAACAATAGTGTTTAGCATAAGATATTTTAATCGTGCGTAGTATCTACGCAAAATAAGTAAGTTCTACGCAGAAAAACTTAAAATTGCAATGTCTTACCATTCTTCGCCTGGTCATAAATATTGTCCATTTCTGCACAGATCTTCTCATTCTACCGGCAATATATTAAGTAACTTCAATGTGTGAAAGATGAGACGATAGATACTTGATTCAATGTGGACTTCATGTTCTCCAAAATGGTATATGTGTGTGTATAATCCAGTGTAGGATTGAAACGAACTCTGAGATGAGTGAACAATTATTGATTTACCTTTCCTTTTTGTAACGTATAAATACTAATCAATACCGTGACTAGTCTTACTAAGATAAACTGTTTGAGCACTTCGGAAATGAACGACAAACGAGATTTTCATTCAAATGAGCATAATGACCATGGGATTAATTGTTTTAAATATTTATAAGCATGGTAATATCAATATTGACCACCACACGTCTTATCGGGAAAAAAGAGATATGGCTTCGCAGTGAAGAGCTAATACCCAGTGATGGTGTGTTTGGACTTAACATAATATCATGCTTAATGTTGTTTTTTTGTATTGCGGTTCAATAAATGGACATGACTTCGGGATGGAATAAATAAAAGGAAGTTTCTTTGTTCGAATCCATGAATAATTGAATAAATTTGAATACGGTATCGGGGAATTTGGGTTCTTGTGGGCATTTTGTTACATCGTTTGTTGCACAACGTCCATTCTCCGCACTGACTATTACACAGGTCTACACGTTTAGTTCCGGAGACTGGTTATCGATTTTTATGTTTTCTTCGTCTTGGGGGATAATGATCACTTCGGTATGTACGAAAATACTCCAGTCTTCGACGAGGTCACGTGACCATGATCGACACGAAAATAATTTAAGGCTATATGTTTCGAATGGCTGATGATGAGCTGTTAGTCAACATACATCAGAGCCCTGTTTCATAAAACTTATCAATATGCTAAATTATTTCTATGACAGATTTTCTCTCAGCCAAGCAAATGTTATGATTTCAGTAGCTTATAGCAACTATTGTAACTATATCAAGTTCTATGAAACAGGGCCGTGTAGCCTACTCGGCTGTCGGTATTTCAAAGTCAAACTCGGTATATCAAAGTCATGAATTGAGGAAAGAGGCATGTGGGAAGGATATTCAGAGAGAGTCTGTCAATCCACCAACCTGTTTTGGCAATCTATATTAAAGATGTTATCCCTTTTACTTTTACAAACACATTACAATTCCTTTATATCTAACGACTCTCTTTAATTCGATTGAAGTCTATTTATGATTTCACGTTCAAATTATTTCTGCTGAGATCCCCCCCCCCCCCCCCAGTGAAGGTATCTGTTTCGGTACTACTCACCCACGCACCACGCACACACACGCACTTTCCACTGACACTCCAAAGCTTTACGACAAAATGACCATCCCACATATACATGGGGTGAAAATCAAGGATAGCAAATTGATGAAAATCATATAATGATTAATATGGAGATTTTCTTTTGTTTTTGGTATTCGTATGAGTGTTGAATGTAGTGATTTATCAAAGTAATATTGTTTTCATCCTTTTGAATGTTCATTGCTTTTACTTGGCATGAACACCGTTCATACATCACTTATCTCGGGTATCACATTGTTCTAATATCACTTTATTAACAATCATGTTTATTAAACACGAAGTTAAAATATTAACAATTGTATACAAAGTTCAAACTACCCACAAGTATATAACAAGCCCAGGTCATGTTTTATTAATAATCTTTCTATTTATATTGTATATTCTATAATATTACGTGATTTTTTTACTAATTTGCGATCCTTGATCTTTCACCACAGGATGTGAGATGTTATGATCTTATTATGCTTATTCTTCTTTTAGCTGCAGCTGAGTATGAATTCACAATCATCTGTTTCATCATGTTTCATCCAGTGTTGTTGTTGTTTTTCTTCCTGCTTTCTCTAGATTTGGCATAATGCCAGTTTTCTAATATCATTTGAAGAGTGGCCTTGTTGCCGAATGCTCTCTTTAAACTTAAAATAGTCTCAGGTTACTTTTGTTTTTGTTCCCAACTCCCTCTTTCAATCACAAAGAAAAGAGGTTTAAAAATATACTTAATCGAAAATATCCCACGAAGTAAATTTTGAATGTTTACCGTAATACCCCCCGGAAGGGCTTATCTCGCTCCCGTCCATTATCACGGCACGGTACTTCGCAGACGCGCTATTGTTAGAAATATTTTGAAGCCATTGTGGGGTACGTGGAAAAAAAGGCATGTCGATCGCTGCCTCTTCAAAGGAAATAACAAACGACGAGGGGAGGACAGTTCGTGTCAGAGAACGACATCCCGAGCATGAAAGAGAAAGGATGAAACATTTTAATGAGTGATGTTACAATCGGAGGGTGTCCAGATTGATTGTTGCCGCCGTAGTTCATGTGTTGATTAAGTGAGAGGGCCATTACGAGCATGGAAGGCAGAAGACATGTCAATGCACAACTCCTTAGGCATTTAATGCTATTATCTTAATATAATTATTGCATTTATCTTCCTCCTACCATTTCAAATCTGGATGTCAACTAAGTGATAGTTTTATTAGCCATGTGAAGATTACAAGACGAAGAAGGAGGAACAATCCGTCATATACTTTTGATTTGAAGATATTTGGAGCATTATTATAATGCATCATCATCATCATCGTCATCTTCATCATCATCATCTCCCAAAACACGGATGAGATGTAATACATCTAATGATATATTTAAAGTTCTCGTTTTGTTAATACAAATTCGAGTATTATATTCTGGTAGTGCAGACTGTTCATGATGGATAGCCAGATTAATGTCAAATGTTGGTGCTATGTTACAATCCAATAAGCACTATTATTCTTCAATACTTCGCTGTCGACGGACTAAATGGAGATGAACCAGCGTTTGCAACCTTATCTCTTCTCTAATATGCTGTACCACTTCCAAAGACTACTACTCCAGTATTAGTAAGAAGATGACCATGAAGGTAGGGGTACGACAAGTAAAGAGTTGGCTCCTTCGAGGGGAATGGATCCCGACGTGTTCTCCATCATCTACGGTACGTACGCACTCCGGGGTATCCTAGTATTCAAGTTGACAAGTGTATAAGGCCTAAAAAGATGTTGTATTGCCCCTTGCGACCGACCCCAAAATCTTGAAATCTACGGTCAGCTTTTTAGAAAAGGTTGTTTTTTTACTGTCTTTTTTTAGGAAAAAAAAATGTATTAGAGCATTCAAAACTGAGAAATATCAGCTCAAAGAGGGAGTAAAGAAAACAAAATTCCCCCAAAAAAATCCGACCGACCGACCCATGTGTTGGCACCTAATTAAGGGCAATACAAAATCTTTTTTGTTTAGGCCTAATCATGACCGCAAGGACTTTTGAGAAATGAACTCGAAGAAAAATTGTAATACCATATTGTATATCAAAATTAATAGATTGAAGTTCTGCTTTAATAAGTAAAACCTCATCAATTGTTCGCACATTTTATAAGGTGATGAACAAGCCTTTGAATTGCCTTAAGGTTGATTTTTCGAAAGCCTTTGCGATCGTGTTTATATTCAATCTTTTATATCCATTTTAATGGTATCTAGAAGCAGAATGTCAAGGGGTCTAAACAAAAACTTGATTTCCAAATTTGGTTGAACGCCTCCATCCTAAATAAACACACAGGCATTTATTACACCCGTGTCAAATGAACATTTTTCCTCACCAATCACCATTATGTAGATCTAATTATCCAAAAATAAAGTTCTCTTACCGAAATTATGCTGAAACATCTGGCTAAAAATTCTATATTGAAAATACAGAGTTCTGTGATTTTGGTTAAGGCCATAAAATTTACTGTGCTATGCCAAATAAGATTGAGAGTATTTTCTTTAAATCACATTATCGATGAAAATGTTAGATACGTGTACTTGATTTACGTGTACTTATTATGACTTAAAGTGTAATATGCTTTACATTTATGCATGTTATAACACATGGCTAAGTGAATACGTGTAACACCTGTGTTGCTCACCGCGATTCATTTCATTTACACTTACACACAAACCGCTGCCGTTTTTTGTTTGTAACGGTTTACTGCGTAATATCTATCAAAACGAGCCTTTAATTTCGATGAGGAATATTTTCTATGTCACGCACCCTTGGAACTTGGTCTGACAGGTTTTGAACATTTTGTTACGTAATTCTTGTACAAAGATCTACGTGGGGGAGGGGGCGGGGTTAAAAACGGAAACAATATCGATTATTCTGTGTTATTTTATCTTTTCTGAATTCACGGGGCGGGGCAAGCCATGGACCTTTGTAGTAGGTCCATTGTCTCATAGGTACCATTCTATAAATAGTATCTACAATTATATGGGAATTGACAAAAACCAGAAAAGCATAACGCAAATTGAAATACCTTTCTGATGGAAGACCTATATGTCACAATTAAACAATATTATGTTTTAGTGTTAAATGTGTATTAACAACGAATTGGGTTAATATGAAATTTCATTGGATTCTCGTTGCCTTATTATAATAATAATAATATGAGGGAAACAAAAAACGCATTTTAATAAAACAACTATTCTGCTGCCGAATTTCATCCTAAATTTCTATCGATTTCTCATTTCTTTTACTAAAGATACAGACATATTAAGCTCAAGGGTTTGCTCATACCTGCAAGTCGATTTTGATATAAAATAACAAAAACTTGTTAAAGATAATACATTTTCGTCTTGCCCTTGACCATTAGTGTATTTTCTATTTTGTTCATCATGCAGAGATACAACATTCGTCTGGCCTTAATGTGCTTGATCATCATATGGTCAACGCTACTTTCTGGTCTTGTTCTTCACTCCAAACTGGTCATCAACCAGCGTGGGTCCAGCGTTGAGTCCAGCAGTGACCAGTCCATTCTTGAGCAATTAACCTTTAAATCAAACCTTACTGGTACTGGTCAGTGCGTCAAAAGTATCCTGCTATATGGGGACTTGGAAGGTATGAGGAGTTGGCCTGAGCTTTCAAAATGGGTGGAGCTTATGGAACAAAGTCTAAGACTGGATAGAGAGGTGAATCTGGGATGCAGAACTGACAATATCAACTGCACGATCAAACTTTCCCTTGGGACGGACTTGAAGCGTTTTCGCGGAAAAGACGCTGTTATTTTTGGCATTTTACCGCGTGCACTGACAGGACAGATTGAGACGCTGAAAAATCTTGAGCCAGAGCAAAACCAAACGTGGTTCTTTTACAGCACAGAATCGCCTCACCGCATGACACTCTGGAATCAGAATCTGAACATAACTCAGCTCAAGTATCACAAGTTGATTTCATATCACTGGGATTCCCACGTCCAATTATCGTTTGGTTCATACAGTTACCAACCACCAACAAATACGTCCATGAGCGTTCCACCTCAATGGTCCACGAAGAAACATCTCATAGCATGGGTAAACAGTAACTGTAATGAAGTATCGTGGCCAAGAAAACCGTTCTTAAGTCGCGTTCGCGCCCGCCTACCGGTGCACGAATTCGGAGCGTGCGGTACAAAGCAGTGTGAACCGCGCCATTCCTCTAAATGCTCAAAGTTGATACAAAATTACAAATTTCTGCTCATCCTCGGAAACGCTGAATGTGATGGTCTGATTCCAGCAGACTTCTGGTCACTAGCTCTTGCCAATGACGTTGTACCGGTTATCTACGGGGTTCCTAAGGCTGATGTCGCCAAGGTAGCTCCTCCGTCGTCCTTTATCCACGTTTCTTATTTTAAAACGGTGGCATCATTAGCAGATTACCTCCTAACAATAGCAGACGACGAGAAGGAGTATAACAAGTTTTTTGCTTGGAAGAGACGCAGTGAGATCAAGTTGATGTACCCCATCGCACCCAAACTTGTATGTAGAACGATACCACACATGTTTGACGGTACTCCACAATACCTAACGACTTTGGGTGAATCGAGTTGGTTTAATGGTTGTCGGACACGGCCCAACAAGAATTCCTTGAAGCCTTTTAGTGCTGATCAACAGTACAAGGAATACAACCATTGGACTATCTGGGAATCAACGTGATTTTGTAATATAACCGTGATGAATGGGAAAATGGACAGATAGAGGATATAAGTAATTATAGACTATATATAATAGAATGACATAGGAGCATTATGAATACGATGTGATAATGATTGACTGAAAAATAAAATATGTGAGAAAGGTGTGAGGGGAAGGACTAGGTCGAAACACAGGGATCTGGAATGAACAAGATCAATGTGCCTATAGCAGCCGAAATTTATAAACGGTACGAATTTGTTTGCTAGCCTGCATTAATTGTTATATTCATACATCGCTTAGAATTTACTCACTTGTTAATTTTTACCTTTTCCATACGGATATAAAAGTTTAGGATGAATCAATTTTTGTCTATGTTTTTAATAACAATTAGTCAATAGTACTTGCTTATAGAATTGGCTTTAGGCATAAAACTAGTAATTCCCTTTTCTCGGCACTGGGATGTTTGTATTTTGTTACTGTATTATCAGGGCGGATTCAGGATTGTTAGCTAATGGTCCCCTTAACCCATTGCCTCCTGGACCCGGTAGGTATATGTATTAAGCCTATGGCAATGAGAGAAATTCATTAGTCAACAGGTTAAGAGGGTTAAGAGAAAAACACGGCTCCGTCACCTTTCTCTCCGCTCCACCCAAAGCCCAATTATATACGCGTTCGTTGATATTTTTTAAAGATATATATTTCACGTGAATTGTCATCAAACAGATTGAAAAAAATTCTCAAAATGTATTTCTGTCACTAGTTTGTGTGCAGTGTGTAATCTAAACATGAGCTGTGTAAAACAAACAATAATTACATCGTGGTAGAAATATGATGTCGTTTTTGTTGTTGTACTTGTTTAGAGGAAAAGAGTTGCAAATTAAAATTAAAAGAAATACAGAGAGAAATTTTAATTTAAGAAAAAGAACCGGTGAGAGAAAAAGAGCAAGAGGAAAAACATAGCGAAGGAGAATTAGGAGAGAGGACGAGCGGGAGAGAGAGTTGGGAAGAGAGAGTTGGGGAGAGAGAGGGAGAGGGGAGATCGTGATGGATAAATGGATGCGTGAAATCGATTGGTGCACTCCTTATTTATGAAAGATCGCCCTCAAGGGGCAACGTTAGGGTTATTAGCCACCTCAATGCTTTTAAGGGTGCGTTATACGATATACAGGCTTTCAATGATATGCGTCGTGTGTAAAGTAAACTGATATATGTGCATGGAATAGGTATTTGTTGCGATATAGATGATGGTTGCAAACGTGGAATGCACACGAGTAATGTGTGCGTTATTATGAAGTTTATCAAAGAATGCTATAGGGGTGCATATTGCAACTGATACGGAAAAGGTTAATTATTATGACACTAATGATAAGTTTGTGATGGTTTTATCCAACAGACTAAACGAACAATTTGTAAAGTCAGAACGGAAGTGAAATATAAATGTACTGAGTGAGACTTGAGTGGAACTATGGTAAAAACTGAAAGTGTAATCAGAAAATTAAATCAAATCAAATGTACAATTAATACTATTAAATTCTTTAAATAAGAAAGTATCGACTTTAAAATTTCATGAGAGCAAAATAATTTATTGTTAGGTCTATAATGGCAACACTTACAACATAATATCCATTTCTTATATGTATAATTCTTTAGTTATTAAAGTAATGAAATTATAGAGATAATAGTTATGAAATAGGCTATGATAACAGAAAATGCTCTTGCATGATTTTCGTCCTGATCATGAACGACTGCAAGAGGGCAGGAGGGGTTGGTTAAAATTCCCATTTCTGCGTGCTATGCCAAACCGTATACGAATAGATGTTTTCTTTTCATTATAATATACATCTCCAATATATGCATAGGTAATGATGTGCTCTCGTGGTAATGTGCACAAATGTATCACGGTCATGAGATGGCACATGCCTAACTTTATCAAGCAGGGTCGTCAGATTTGGGATGACGGGGGGGGGGAGGGGGGGGGGGGGGGGGAGAAAGGCTAAAAGCTACATTTGCCAAAACGTCTGCTTAAATTTAGCTGGTCGATGGAAGTATCCCACCGTGGGTCCATGCTGGACGCATGTTTACTGGCTGATGGTAAACGTTAGCGACTCGCAAGATCCTGAAGGTCTATGGGGAGAGAGGGCAGAAGCATCGGCTTGCATTAAAGAGACAGTGTTCATGCATCCTAATGATTCCTCGGTTTATTTTGATTAAATGTTAAACGAATGTCTCTATGTTTGAGGGGTAACCATTTTGTTATAATGATTAAATAACCTACCGGCCATTCTTGGCGAGATGAAAGAAGGTGATGGTAATAGAGAAATAAAGTGGGGGCTCAAGGGCATATGCCTGCTCCTCATATCAAATGAAAAAGAGAAAGAAGGCGAAAGAAATGGAAGGGGAAAGAACATCCTCTCATGCATACTCGTCCTAGCCTTCAAAAGCTAAGACACTTTGTTGCAATATTTAGATCAATGCTAGTGCACTGTATGACATTTCATATACAATAATGAAAGAGTTATAAATACACACATACCCAGACAGATAATACGATGATATGCCTACACGAACACAAATATTCAAAAATCACTTCTACTCGGAGGGAGGGCAGTATTTCTTTAAAAAGGTACACACTGCTTAAAATGAACAAGATAGGGCCTTTAAGGAGAGGTGAGGTGGGTTAGCATTTTGTCAAAAATCAATACTGAGAGTGGAATGGGATCTGAGGCAAACAGCACTGACGCCAAAAGTGAGTGGTTGTGAAAGCCGTCAGCCTTGTCTACTGTCACGAGATGGAGAGAAGGGGTGAAGAAGGAGGATGAATTAGAAGAGGTGGATGAACGTTCTATCATCTCGAGCATGAGAGGAATGATGGTATTAAATGAGGTAATGCGAACGTGGGTGGGGTGGGGGTAAAGGGTGAATGAATTGTGATGAAAACCAGAGGCGGATCCAGGACTTTCCAAAAGGGGGCATGAAATGTACGAAATTGCTAGCGCGAAGCCTATAACGGCGTGGGGTCCGGCCGGGGCACGCATAAGAGCCCCGGAAAATGTTGAACCTTAAGATGCTCTATGGTACATTCTAAGATTAAGTAAATGAACATTTTTGTTAAAGGTAAGACGGGGGTGTGCGCCTCACGCACGCCCCTCCCCCCCCCCCCCCCCCCCCCACCCCCGGATCCGCCCCTGAAGACGAGCAAGATGACTTTGAAAACGGACTGGAACCCGGAAGTCAGGTCTGGATCATATTGCCTTGAGAATGTTTCTGATATTTTGTATTTGTTTTCTTCCTCTCCATATTCTTCTCTCTCTCTCACTCTCTCTCTCTCTCTCTCTCTCTCTCTCTTTTCTCTCTCTCTCTCTCACTCTCTCTCTCTCTCTTTTTTCCCTCTCTCTCTCTCTTTCTCTCTCTCTCTCCCTCTCAAAGTGTCACTCTCTTTGTTTCATATTTTCATATCCTTAATCATCTTTATTCTCTTTCATTTTTGTGTGTAATTGTTGTATTTCTCCTATAACTCTCATTCATTCCTTTCAATTTCATTTCAGCCACCATTATAACTTTTTTTTCTCTCCCTCTCTCTCCTTTTATCTTTCTCTATAATCACCATCTCCCCCTTTCCTTTGTGTTAATATATATATATATGCAAGTTTACTACATAATTCAATTTCAATTCAATTTCAATTTATTCATGTTTCCAACAAAAAATTACAAATCAATTATAAGCATTTAAAACAAATGTAAGAAATACATTTTGGAAACAGAGGGGTCCACTAAAAAGCAATGATTTTACAAGACATTTTGAACACCTCAAATGATACTTAGGGATAATGAGTAATTAAATTAACTAAACCGTAACTACAAAAGGAACAACAAAATAGGGGAAAGAAAAAGGGGGATGCCAACAGAGACGAGAAAGGGACAAGACAATGCTTTACACGACAAAGATAGAAGAACACGGTCATAATACAAAAATACATATATTATCTGTACTCAACCTCTACCTCCAAATACATTTCTATTCCCTTTCCATCTGTCCACCTTTCTCGCAAGCATGAATGTCACCATGTCTACACACGGTACACGCACACACAAACATCAACCACCCACACATTATTCGTCTCGTCCACCCTCTCCCTTTAGTGTCTGTTGTCATCCAATGATTCTCATTTCCTTTACCTTCTCCCCCTGTGGGACCAATCATAATAAACAGCTCAAGGTAGAAATTATTTGTCATTTCAACCTTCTCCAGCCCTGAGCTCGTCTCGGTAACCGAGTCGAAGTGTAGATGCTTTTAACCATCAACAAAGAATTCGCCGATTTTTGTTAAGGAAAGTGTTACTGATAATAATCAGAACATTCTGGATTTTATATGGCGGTTATACAAGCCACAAGTCTTGAGGGTTATCTTACTGCGATTATTAGAGTATTTCCAACACAACGTGAGTGCACATTGTCCACTCTACTAGTACTAGGAATATATTCCAGCCATACTTTCACTATTTCATGTGAGAACGTAATGTTGATCCACCCGCAGTGATATAAACATCCTATCGGGTTCGAGTTTACACCGTCCTTGCACGTTCTGTAATACAAACTGATAATTCAAAAGGTAAAGAATTTTCCTGTTGGGGAGTCATGATAGAAACAAATTAACGAACGCGAAGAAATTCGTTCAACGTATCAACGGAATAGTTTTCTGCTTAAAATTGCTTTTTGCTTTTATTGTAGAAATGTGGAACTAAACCCTATGCGAAAACAAAAAATTCTCCTGTATCTGAAACAAAATAAATTATTTAGGCACGCTTTTAGCTTTCATAGATATATACTCCCTGAAAAAAAAGAAATGTAATCATTGTAGTCTATTACATGATATATATAAAGTAAATTCAATGTTGTTAGGGTGGAGTTATATATTTTTTTATTAGGGGGGCATAGCATTACATTGCACTGCTGGTTCCTATGGAAGCTCTAGGCAATGTTTTATGGTATGATGATAAGATTTACGAATAACTGCGTTTTTATTGACAAAAAAGTCACATGGAAAACTTAATACGAACCTGAAACAATTACATTAAATTTAAGATAGTGGCATTTCTAATGCATGGAGAAACGAAATATCTCCTGTTAAAGTTGAATTCCTGATTATCATATTGAAAGACATCATAATCAAACATATTGTATTGTAAAACAAAGAAGCAATACACGGCGATCATTTACACAATGTATCATAAACACGTTTATGTTGCCACTGCATTCTCAGTACATGTACATGGCGGGGGATAATTGCGAATGTAGCAATAAGCATGCGAGAAATTGAAATATATATAATTCATAATACGAGGAACATCCGAGTGCGTTTCCTCCCACCCAAACGTTTGTAGACGATGGATAATACAGTCAAGTCGGTCACAGGGTAATTACCATGACAAACATCAGGATAAGATACAAAATAACAAGTAGTAGTCCTTTGTACAGAACACCAATGATTATCATAAATGAATGAGGAGGATATACAAAATAGTTCAGGATCGAATAATAGCAACGAATACATAAAGACTTAAACTTTTAGTCTTGCACTCATCACCATGGTCATGATAAATGCAAGAATAAACAGAAAGACGAAATCAGACAATATCAATGGAAGCTAAAGAAACGATTTTAAAACATACAAAGTTAAAAAGTGAAAACATACAAGTTAAAACATTTTGGTTAAATACAAAAGTTATAATCCCTCAAATGTAGCCATAATAGCTCCAAAAGGTAATGATGACATTGATTACTACAATGATGATAATTTTGCTTTGATAATCATTATCAGTAGCCCGGATGCAAGAATTGAGAAGGAATCCATAATTGGGAGGTACGAGTTTTATTGGGTGGATAGAATGTGGGGAAGAAGAGCGACCGGTTGGATGAATGTGTTAGAGGGGTCATACCCATCCTTTTTGCAGTTTTCTTTCAATTGAATTGAAGGTTTTATCAACGTTTCGACGCAGCAAGTGCCTGAATTAAGAAAGATGTATAATGATAAGAATATATACACATAATATAAGTATACAACATGAACAATAAATCACTATAAGGGTTTGGCATACAAATGATAAATGAACTAACATAGATGAAGAATTTGCCTGAATTTGTATACACAACTGAATACATTTAAGTGTTCTCCTGAAAATAATATCTACATTGATTATGTACTTAATTCATATGTCTGTTTTGGGGTGTATTTTTAGCTTTAAAATTTGTGTTTTGCCATCGAACAAATTGGGATTATCAAAGAGATATAGGGACCCGGAAGCTATGCCTCTGATTATGATGTTAAGATCCACTGTCACTAAATGGTATTCTATTTCCTTGAAACCGAAACATGACTGCATTATTGACCGACCCCCCCCCCCCTCCCCCAAGAGAGAGAGAGAGAGAGAGAGAGAGAGAGAGAGATAAAGAGATGGAGGGGGAGAGAGAGAGAGAGAGAGAGAGAAAGACAGAAACAGAAAGAGAGAGACACACACACACAGAGTGAGAGAGAGAGAGAGAGATGCACTAAATGGTTTCCATTATGCATATTTGTATTATTACCTTAATTGCCTGAACCAGTGTTATTACAACCCTGACTAGATTGCCCCGGAATGGACACCTTAACAAAGACGCTGGTTACCCTTAAAACATCCCTACTTGATTGAACAGACAATACACATAACAAGAGCTCAATGCGAATGTAATTAGAGGAGTTTCACTCGTCCCATTAAGCACACTCACAAGGTCTAATCTCCTATTGTAATCTGAACAACGCTCTACGAACATCTCCAATATAGTTCGTCCGATATTCGGGAGTATAAGCATTAAGTCAAGAGTCCGGGAGACATTAATGAGGCTAAAGGAACGCGGGAGACTGAAACAGACGGAAATATTGGAGGAGGAAAAGACAAGAGCACAAACACAGGGGCAGACGGATGGCAGTTGGCGGTAAATATTTACCGAACCACGTGATTTCGCTCAACACGACAATAATCAAGGAAAGGGCGGGAAAATAACGTCGTGTTTTTCTCAGCTGCGACTCGTGACAGATCATGATGTAGTATGAATGTAAGTACACTCATTTACATTTGAGAGTGTTGTTGTTTCTAGGTGGGAAACATGATTGATGGAGAAAGAAAATAAGAAAATCAAATCTCGAAATAAAAAGGGGGAGGTAGATAGGTAGACAGAGAGAGAAAGAGAGAGAGGAAGTGAACAAAAAAGAAAACAAATCGGAAAGAAGAGAGAAACAGTGAAAAGGTGAGTGGGAAAATGAGATGAGATAAAGAAAGAAATCTAGAATGAATGAGAGAGAAAGAAGGAAAGAAAGATTTCTTTTTTTAAAGAGAAGGGGCTAGAAAGGAAACGTACACTAGATTAAATGTATGTATCAAGTAATGACATGAATTTATCTCTCATTCCCCTCATGGATATATTTCTTTATTATCACATCAACTTAACATGATCATTTTTTATCACAATCCTGATAACTTTAAGGTGAACAGAACTAAGTAAACTGCCTTTTCCTTTGAGTATACATATAAACGTACACATTCTGACTGCTGTTTATTGCTATGACTAACTTTTATAGACGCTAGTGGAGCCCAGCCTAGAATAACGAAGTAAAATGTCTCGTGTAGTTCATCAGAGTAGGTTAAATATTGTCTTTATTTGTGTCTCAGTGAAACTAATACACTATAGCATTACATACCTGGGGGGTGTTTCACAAAGATCCTAAGTAGAACTTAACTCTAAGTTGGACTTAAAAATTATGGAAAGCCACTTGTAGCCTTAAAATGAAATTTATTCTAAAGCAGAAATCCAAGTATTTTAGACTTTTCATAAATTCCACATCAAGGACATGAAATATCCTTGATAATAGAAAATATGAACGATTTGAATCAACATTAATGCCTTATAAGATAACTTTTACAAATATTTTCAAGAAGTAAATGGCTTTCCATAATTTTTAAGTCCAACTTAGAGATAAGTTCAACTTAGGATCTTTGTGAAACACCCCCAGGCCTTTTCTCGCAAATTAAGTCGCGTGTTTTAAAACTACTGTCTTGGTAAGATGTGAATATATCAATATCACAAACAAGTCTACGGAATCATGGTATCATGATATTGTTATTGTTAATTGAGATTGTGATTTTGAAAAATACAGCTGTATACGCCATTACGGTATATGGCTGGATCGCATTCATTAATAACCGTTTGTTGTGTTTCCAACTGCATATCTATGTAAGATGTTGACTTAGTATAATCATACTGGCACTAATCAAGTAAAAAAAAAATTAACGACAGCATCGTTTTCCGTTTACAATAATTACCCAGGAAACTCTTTATTTTAACCCATTCTTAGTGCAGACATCTCATGACCAACTGCATATCTATGTAAGATGTTGACTTTGTAAAATTATACTGGCACCAATCAAGTAATTTTTTAACGACATCATCGTATTCCGTAATAATGTTTTTTAATAGACCGTTAAATAGGTTACTAAAGTTTACAATAAGTACCCAGGAAACTCTTTATTTTGACCCATTTTTAGTGCAAACATCTCATGACCTGCAAAAGAGTTCAATTCACAGATACGAATTCGTTATGTACGTCTACAGTAAATTATTCATGAGCTTGTCACCTCCATTGCTTTTTATGCAACAAAATGAGTCCTATGTTGTTGTTTTTTGTACATTGTCATCGGTAGTCTTTTTTAAAATCTAGGCATAGGCACCTAGCATTAAACATAATTACTTTCAAATTCAGATTAATGTAAAATGTACTCTGAAAATGTGACTATTGTACATGTATTTATCTTCATCTAAATAACAAGATTCTTATTGAGAAAAAAAAAAAAATATTAAGGTTCTGCTTCCCCCTTTAAAGCAGACGTTGAGTGTGCTGACCAGACGGACATTGGAAGGACAAAGAACTATGCAAATTCTGTCCCCTTGGTAGCCTGCGATGATTATCAAGGAAATATGTGGACTCCTCAACGAGGAGGATAATGGGAGGCTTCTCAGAAGTCAGCGGAAATAATGTCCTAGGGTCATTATACTGTCCGAGAGTAAATGGAGGGATATTGTATTTTTTAAGACTTCGACAAAGTGTGAGAAAAATGCTACCAAAAATGTAAGATGTAGCCTATTATTTACGATTATACTGCAAGAGCGACATGTAATGCAACCGAAATGTACAGACCTATATCAACTTTGCTTCTTATATAATCGCTATTTTTTTAATTGTATCCTTACTTGTGTCACAGGTATTTAGTCATGATTTTTGTCTTCTATTTTTTACTTTGGGAGTTATAGATTTACCATTTTCTATATAACACAGCCAATAATATTACGTTTCGATCGTACACTACGAAAACAAGAATTAAATCAAATCAGGCATTGAAAATATCATTCATTTCGTCTTTCTACAGATTATTTTAAGAGCATTGGCTACCATGTCAAAATAATACGTTTTATAAATGGAAACTAAACAATAATGAAGATCTTTCAAAGAAGAAGAATTGTTTTAGTGACCACGGTCGCTCCCTCAACAAGGAAGGTCATCTTTGTAATGGCTACCCTATCGTTCATCACGAAAGGACATATTTTGTCAGACGAGAACAATAATTACTCCTTCATTGAGTCAATGATCCACCTTTTCTGCCACTATGTCTGGCATATAGACGAAGCAGCGGCGATGCTTTATTGAAGACCCTGTCTTATTGGCCACATTTCCTGTACATTAAACAAATTGATTCCCGTAATAAGAAAAGACAAAATAGAACAAAATATCCACTCTATCCGAACTCCTATCTGATCTCCAAGCGTGATTAACATACTATTGGCTCGTTTTAGCAATTTTTATTAAGTTTGAGTTTAGAAGAATTTCTATTTCTATCTCCTACTTTATTAAAAGTTTAAAACGAATAATAATTTCACATTGATAAGTTTCTATGCATCAAATTACCGTTTTGTTTTTCCTCTGCCACTTTTGTTTCTTATTATATTGTTCCGACTTCCCTCTTGTTTTTTTTTTTTTTTTTTTTGATTTTCTTTTTATAAATTGGAACCCTCTCGAGAAGAGGAAGCAATGTTGAAACGAACATGCATCGTTACAAAATGGTTGTTCTCTCTCTCTCTCTCTCTCTCTCTATCTTTCACTCTCATTCTCTCACTCTGTCTATCTCTTTTTTTTTCTCTCCATCCCCCTGTCTCTCTCACACACACACACACACACACACTCTCTCTCACTATCACTCTCTCTTTCTCTCTCACCCTTCTCCCTCTTTCTCTCTCTCTCTCTCTCTCTTCTCTCTACACTTCCACTTGCTGTGAATCAAATATTTTAGTTGCAACTCGTGGCGGAGCGTCCAAATACTTGATGCCTTCCAACCGCCAACTTGATTCTTTTAGGCCTCCAAATGTACTTTTGCGAATGTTGTTCATCCTCATCGATTCGCGGGAATCAAGTGGATCATGTTATGAGGATTTCATAAACGAATCATGTGACTTTGGAACAGGCACACGATAACATCAATGCCAAGTCACAGAGACATAACCTGCAAGAACAACACACTCATACCCATCCAATTTGCCTTGTCTAGCTACAATCAAATCAATAAAGCCCTTTTGGATGGAGGTTATATGGAATATATGCAGACCATGGGTGATTTGGGTTTCCCCGCGGCGAGGGACCGCTTTCACATTGAGGTGGTGTGTTGTAGTAGAGTGCGATCTGCATCACTGCAAATCCTAACACAAAGTACACCTTTCCCTCCAGCTATGCATGTTGACGTGTGTCAAAGGGCGCGTTCATGCTTGATTTTGAAGGTAGAATGAGCGATCTGAAACGCTCATCGTAAACGCTCATCGTGATCGCAGTTCCACGGTGTACTGTTCATGCTTACTTCTCTGGTTCATCCAGGCAATTCTCCTTGTGTGGCCCTAATTGGTCTTCCAGCTGGATTCGCAAACCTTCACTGTGCATGCCACGTAGACCCACTAGAGGTCAGCGCGTTGACCCCATTTAAACGCGTTTAAAAATTGTAAACGCATCTTTTTGTAAGTTTACGATCGGCGATCGTGATCGCCGTTTTTCGGTGATTCTACAAAAGTAAGCTAAGACGCAACCGTGTTTTAAACTAAACGCGTAACAGATGCCTGATTCTGGCCAGAAAAAGTGAAGCATGAACACGCCCAAATACAGGCGGAATGGAAGAGTTACATTTTCGATGTGAACGTATCTTCTTTGCGGAAGATTGATATTATAATACATACTATAAGATGACCTAGATGTCTGATCTAGGTCTGGAGTACCCAAATAAACCAGCAACATAATTTGCATTACATAAATGTAGCATGTATTTGGACCGATGATTTTCGAAACATTACATTACCTCCTTAAGTAATACTTTATTTGGAAGGAATTCTTCTTAGTTGCATCTATCCTATAAACTGATGTCCACTGATGTGATTTCAACCACTATGACTTGATTTGCGCTCTTAAAACAGACATGATTGAAATGAAAGAAAAATGAGTCAATAACTTTGCTTCGTTGCGTTTTATTTTAGGTACTTCGTAAAATTGAACAACAACAATATCTTTCAAATTCAAGTCAAAAGTGAATATCGTTTACGTTGACCCAACAGCATTTTTTAATTAGAAGTATAGAAAAGAACTCTCTTTCATCATCCTTCCTTTTATTGGGGGGGGGGGGGTATCCATGTTTACTTAACAAATAGATTCACTTGCAAGCATTCAGTACACGAATCTTGACACCCTTAATATTAGAGTCTTTACATGTAATTTAATTTAAGTTCAAAGTTACATTACATTATTAAATGTTATTGTGAACAATTTATATTTATTGTTATGGTATTTCAGGTACGAAATAAAAATCAAGAATCATGAAACAGCTTGCAGTGATGTATTGCCAATGTCTCTCTCTCTCTCTATCTCTCTCTCTCTCTTTCTCTCCCTCTCCCTCCCTCCCTCTCTCTCTCTCTCTCTCTCTCGTTTTATCATCCTCTTCACTATTCATTCTCTCCTTCCTTCCGTGCTCACTCCTATCCACCCTCACTCATGTCTACATCTTTCATGACCTTCTTTCGTCGAACGTCGCTTTGAAGTCAATGTGACGGAGGATGAAGGAATCTTGTTTTATCAGCTGCCCGTGTATGAAGTTCACGGAACACTCTTCGTTTGCTTTATCAGTACGGGTCATTCTAATACTTGGACGGCGTCTTATGAAAATAAGCTGAGCAGCCATGCTTCTAAATCCATCAGGAATACTCGATTGAAAATTTCGAAAACAAGACCATTAAAGTAAATTTGATACTCATATTGCATGCTCCATATTCGGCATTCCTTTTCTCTCCTACTTCGTGTTGTACGTCTCCGCTCCCACCTCCTCTCTCTCTCTCTCTCTCTCTCTCTCTCTCCCTCGCTCTCTCTCTCTCTCGTTCAAATATACAACTTTTATTTCGGGGTAGGTAAATTTACCATTTTGTAACAATTGGTACACAGTAGATTAAACAAAATGCAAGTAGATATTGTTAGATTCAGATCGGTGCGATTTTAATTTTCATTTAACAGAGATAAAAATTCAATGCGTGGAGCCATTATCTTAAAATTGTATTATTATAATCGACTTTTGATCAAAAGAGCATATATATTGAGATTCGATATTTGAATCGGTGCGAAACAGAACGATGAAACTTTAAAATGATGATGCTATTAATAAACATGCAACTGATTTGAAAGGCAAACAGTTTGAAGTAGGAAGTTTATAGAGTGTAATTTAATGCCTGATGTGTATTTTGATTGAAATTCAACGCCAATCTTCAAATGTAACAAAAGGAGATACTTCCACCTATCTAGAATGTCCACTTTTCGAAATAAAGGTCACGTGATGCTAATATCTTAACCACTTATTTCAAATGGATGCAATACGAGAGGACATGAAATTTTATCTAAATAGAAAACATATAAATGGGAAAGACATGCAGGGTCTGATAAAAACAAAGAATAAGATGCGGGTAGTCAGGGAGAAAGTGGGATGGGGGAGAAAGGGAGGTATAGGGGCAGACATAGAGAAGGAGAAGTGTAAGAGAGAAAAGGGAGAGAGAGAGAGAGGTAGACAGAGAGAGAGAGAGAGAGGTAGACAGAGAGAGAGAGAGACAGACAGTGATTGGGAGAGAAAGAGCGAGAGGGGGGAGAGAGGAAGGGACAGCGTAAGTGGGAGAAGGAGAGAGAGAGAGAGAGAGAGTTATTTCTTATTATGTTAAATGATGCAATTCAAATGGACTTCTATGTTACCAATTATGTGCTGTTCAGATATGATATCATTCTACATTCCTTTACCCGAATGTTTACTAAATTGTACTACCTACATGGCCCAAGGGACAAGAACCGTTGTATTTAACTATCAAACATATAAGTACCTTCTAGGGGACCAAAGTCAGAAGTTATAATGTCTCGTCAATTATCAGGTTTTTTGTGTGATTCTTAAAAGCTCAATAAAAATAAAATAGCTTCCGAACACAACAATTACAGCAGATTTAAGGATTTAAAACTCTGCATCACCTGAGTACCATCGTAAGGATTCCTTCCTTTACTATCCTAAGCTCAGTGGAATTCGATGACTTCTCTGGATGTGTAATGTGAATGTTAACACGCCCGTGAAATTAGCTAGACTTTCCCCAATACGGCAGAAGGTAACTCCGCCAAAGACTTCCTTATACCGTCAATGGGTAATTGTTGACATCGTAAACACAGGTATCTCGATCTTAGGTCCTATTCGCATTCAGAGAAATATCGTCTGTGCCGGTTGCTTTTTATGCTTGAATGATTCTTTTTCATTTTATTCTGTTTCTTTTCAATCCTTCAACCTTAACGTCTTTTCTATTCTTCAAACGCCTTGTTATATTTTTCTTGTTTGTCATTATGATAATACTCTCTCTCTCTCTCTCTCTCTCTTTTTCCCAATTCATTTTATGTATCCATGTCTTTCCCTCATTTATTACATTTAGTTATATTTTACTTCTTTTGAATTAAATTATTGTTAATATTGCTGAATTATCTGCGTAGTGGAACTTGGTATTGTTTCGTTTGCACCATGATTCAATTATTGACGAGTCATCGATACTCGCACTAAAAATCGCAAAATGATAGGCAAACAAAGTGGACGATTATTTGGCGCCACTTAAGCCGTGATCACGTGATCATGACTAGGCGTCCACTCTTATCCCACGTCTCATGTAGCGTCGGTGCGAGTCTGCTACCGGCTTAACTCGCCCATGGTAACCGGGTATATTATCATGTAACCAATCAGATGAGATTTACAAAAGCCAGGTGACGGGATTCTAAGGTAGAATTCTCTTCTGCCGAGCCAGAAAATTAACCCAAATACCATCTTCAATCCTTTCCACGTGTATGTCTGCCCCCATGGGCCCGATCCTTTATTTAATTTCGAGCTTGGTTGGTAAATAGAATGAAACGGATCTGATTACTAAAGTGACGATAGAGGTATCATTCTACGATGCTTTTCTCTGGATCTTAACTTCTTCTCGTATGTTTCTATACCCCTCGCTGTTGTTGTTAAAGTCTAATCATGCTAATACACTATTTGGTGCAAGTGCATGCTGTCTGTTCGGAGCCAGAAGGGCGTTAACGCTGTGTAAAAGTATTTGAGATAAAGTTATTTTGGCTCCAAACAAACGATACATGTCGACAGTATCATAGGTGCGAACCCTCGTAGTCACCTAGCAAATTAAATATAGGTGCAAATAATTAAATTGAAATATCGATCGCATAAAATGATAAAATATTCTCTATATTAATTTTATTAGAAGCCTCATACTTCGGAATGACTTGAACATGTGTCTATTTTTTTAGCTCGACATGCACGTAATTTATTGCTAGCATGAATCTCGAATGTAACCTGCTTATCATTTTCTAACGTATCACAATTTGTACCACTACATCCACCACTACTACTATTTATACTACAACCACCATTACTAGTACTATACTGCTGCCAATGTTACTACAGGTAGTAATGGTGGTGATGATGATAATGGTAATAATAATAATAATGATAATAATAATCCATCCATCCATCCAAAAGATATTTGGTAAAGCGCCTTTCCCTTGCAATTACAAAGCGCTGCACACACGCTCTACAATGTTTGGGCCACTTAAAAACAACATGTAGACACTTCTCAATCAAATGTATGTAGGATGGTGATAAAGTAATTTTTAGCTAATCATAATGATGATAGTAACAATAACAATAATAATGATAATAATGGTGGCTTTTTATATAGCGCACATGTCCGTCACGTCGTGACGCTCCTGGCGCTGCCCCGCCAAAATAAAAATAATTATAATGATAATGGTAATCATAGTTACTGCTCAATAGTAATAACTTAACAAATAATCAAAATGAGACTAATGGTTTTAGTAATAACAACAATGCATTTAACATCATGGTTTTAACATTCCTGCCTGTGTCATACATGGACATCCCGAAGCGTTCTTGTATATAGGAGTGATCCTGGAGTAGATTCTAGTCATAACCTTCTTGACACTCCTTGCTGGGTGTTTAATGCGTTTCGCTTCGACACCATCCTGCCCAGTATGGGGCGTCCATGCCCCGTTCACTCATTTATTCTAGACGCACAGGTGTGAGGAGATACTCAAATGGGCACATCCTACTTCATCGGTAAACTATCGAGAAGGGGAGAAGAAATAGGAAGAGCAGGGGTGGTGGAAGAGAGCTAGGGATATGCGAACAGAGAAAAGAGCATGGTGGGAAAAGAGAGAGAGAGATGGACAGACCATATGCGGTGGCTAGGGAGAGAGAAGAAAGAGAAAAACAGAACATACTGATACCATATGCGGTGGCTAGGGAGAGAGAAGAAAGAGAGAAACAGAACATACTGATACCATGCTGATACATAGAGATAAACAGAGAGAGACTGACCAGAGAGAAGGTTTAAAGGGATGCGGTAACTTTGTCTCAGATTCTGAAACAAAATTCTGGATTTAGCTCATGATGCAATGATAATAATAAACCGTTAGGTCAGTCAGGAACCCCATGACTTTTACAAGCCGATCGCCTGTCTGATTATCAAGATATTTATGATTGGAATTAAAAAAATTGAAAACCGTTCGCAGTCTATTGGGGAAAACGAGTATGGTAAAACCGGTCACTCAAAGATGTTTTACTTTTTTGAGGCACTTCTTGATCATTTTGAAGCGCAATTTTTTGTAGGGCTTCAATATTACACCATATCACAGACACTGATAACACGTAGGGTCGTGTATCTCAGTTTTAACATTGTTAAACGATCCCTTTAAGGGAATAAAAAAAGCGAGACAGATACAGAAAATATGAGAAGGGAGAAACCGAAGAAAGTGAGAAAAAATAACATGGAAAGAGATAGACAGAGGATATAGAGAGAGAAACAGAGAGAGGAGGGAGGAGAGAGATATAAAGAGAGAGAGAGAGAGAGAGGGGAGAGAGGAGGGGTGTGAAAGAAAGTAAAGAAAGTGGGAAATACAAATACAGAAAACACAGGGGGGAAAAGATCGACGGAATTGGAGACGGGGAAAAGAAAATATGTAACGGAAAGGGATAGGACGAAAGAGAGAGAAAAAGGGAGAAAAAGAGAAAGATGGGAAGAGAGAAAGAGAGAGAAAGAGAGTAAGAGAGAGGGTGTGGGGATATAGAGATATAGAGGAGGCGGTGATTGAAAATATGTCTATGTTGAATAGTATACTCAACTCTAGGTTTGAAAATGGATATCCTCGAGATTATGGAATTCCCCTGTCTTGTCTAAAGATTTTCGTGCGTGTACGTAGTGTGTTAGTATGGTTGTGTGGGTGAGTGCGTGTGCATACATGTAGTGTGTGAGTATGGGTGTGTGGGTGAGTGCGTGTGCGTACATGTAGTGTGTGAGTATGGTTGTGTGGGTGAGTGCGTGTGCATACATGTAGTGTGTGAGTATGGGTGTGTGGGTGAGTGCGTGTGTGTACATGTAGTGTGTGAGTGTGGGTGTGTGGGTGGGTGAGTGTGTGTAAGTACATGTAGTGTGTTAATATGGGTTTGGGGCTGAGTTTGTGTACGTAAATGTAGTGTGTAAGTATGGGTGTGTGGGTGAGTGTATGTGCGTGAATGATTTTGTGTATAGGAAAAGGTTACTTCAGGTTGAAATACATACCTCCAATTATCTACAATGATTCCTCTCACTACCCTAACTAGAAAACCGAGGTTTATTATAAGGGGGATATAACGAAATAATTGAGCTTCATGGAACATTAATATCATGAAAGAACTAACCACAAATTTAGTTGGCCAAATAGAATTTGTTTCGAAATAATACGTGCATATTTTAGTGTGATAGAATAATGTGTGCTCGAATTATTAACATTTTATCAGATGATATATATATATATATATATTAATGGGATGGATAGGCCGACGTCTAGATGTCTGCATCGTTTCAAAATTTAGGGTTTTAACTTACATTTTAACTTTAACAAATTCTTTCCACGTGTCTAAAAATTGCTGAAAATGAAATAACAATGCAGTTACTCATAAGAACCTTAATTGTCACTAATCTTTTGTAAAATGTAAATACATGAATTTAAAAAGGAAGCATTGACACAGAATTGTTTGTTTCCATAACAACAAATCACTTGTTTAAAGTTATGTAATAGATTTGTCGTGATCGTTTAGAATCCCAGTTTTAGTGATGCCCAGCGAAAAACGACAAAAAGTTGGCCTATGACATCCGATAGTTCATTTTTCATGAAAACCAAAGAGATATCATGAATTTCCTTTGATACAAGATCGTCAAGTTCTGTTTAAAAAAATGTATGGATGCGTCAGGAGAGTTACTGTAGTTTATATATTTTGTAATTTTTAAATACTTATATTTCATTTAAAATGTTACATATTTTGTTTTTTCAAAAAGGAATGTCTATATACTTTCAGTTTATTTCACTTGAATTAAATACATTAGAATTTCTTTGTGGATGACAGATTTATTATGAAGCATTTATAATATTACGAAGAATCGTATACAGTAAATCCTCCGTTTTAAGATCGTTAAAGGCACACTGCTATACTTGTAGCTACTTGCTCCCTCTATATAGAAAACTTCCCCAATCGGTGCCTGTTGGTCCCCCATGATCCTCTTTTTCTTATGTTAAATGAGAGCTGAGTTAATGAGATAGCCACCTGTCACAGTGACCTCGATGGCTCGCTGTGTGGTCTAATCCCTTCTTGCCCAGTAGTGGTGACGGTCTTTAAGTGTTTTTTTACCGGTCGAATTTTAAAGACTACCATTTTGACGTCGAAAAGATTTTCACTTTGGCATTATTTTCACCTATTGTATAAAATCTCCATGTCATTAAAGTATTATCCCTTTTCAGCTGGCTGTGCATAAAATCACAATGATAAAGACCGATCACCAATTCGAATCTACTGGAATATCTTATTTTCTGTTTTCTAGGAACGTAGGGGGAATAGCATGAATTCATATTGGTCATAAGTAGTCTATACTTAATGGGTAGTCTAACTTACAGTACCTCGTCACCACCATACTTTATTTATTTGTTAAAAGAACTATGTGGTGAGACAAATTCGAGGAGATAAGAAATGTAAAGAATATAAAATAGTTCGGTGCGTATACTTACATACATTAGAACAAATAGATTAAACATTTCTTTTATAACTAGTATTACATGTAGAGAAAAATAAAAAAATAGAGGATTTGAGAGAGCAAAGAGAAAACGAAAACATGCCCATTTGAAATGTTTACCATTACAGTGAGAGGAACTTGCACTTGCACATGACAAACCAAAATATTATGAAAAGTCTACCTCCAAATGCTGTGTATCGGCTATTAGGTGGTCAAGATGTTCAAACTATGGAGATAAAAGGGGGAGGTAAATAATTATTTCGTTGTTAATGGCTAAGAAGACATCACTACAGAAATCAGTGGATCTCTCTCTCCCTATCTCTTGTTTTCCTAATGTCGATCTATTTATCTAGCTATGAATCTCTCTCTATCTCTTTCTCTGGATTTCTATTTCTTTTCTCCACACCCTCTCTGTCTCTCCCTCTGTATGTCTGTCTGTCTCTCTCTGTCTGTCTCTCTCTCTCTCTCTCAATCAACCTCACCCTCAACCTCATCCCTCCAAGGATTGTGCAACAGGATCCCTGCCTGGTTAATGCAAACAGTTATTCATCTCCAGGGTATGTTGTCAGCAGTCAGAGTGTTAATTGGTTGTCAACACAATCTATTGCCGTGATGATCATGGTCTATCGGGGCATATCTCTGTTCACCAATCCTCTCTCTCTCTCTCTCTCTCTCTTTTTTTTCTCTCCCTCACTGTATCTTTCTCTCTCTCTTTCTCTCCCTCACTTTTTCTTTCTCTCTCTCTTTCTCTCTCTCTCTCTCTCTCTCCACCAGTACCTCTTTCATCCGAGGTTATAGAGCGGGCAATTATCTCGGGAAAAGGGGACAAAATCGCGCATCCTGATAGCCCTTGATTTTGAGAGGCATGAATATTTGATGATTTTGTCATTCAACCCTGTCTGAAAACACAAAATCCCGCAAGTGATACACAATATATACCTGAAAACACAAACTCCCGCAAGTGATACACACTAATACCTAGAAACACTGACTCCTGCAAGAGATACACAATATATATATATATATATACACATACGTGTAGGAGGCTAGTTGAATCATAGTGCACATGCCACGATTGGATAACAATTTCTAAAAATAATAAGTAGTCTATGCCCTTAGCTCTTTGAAAAGCACCATACTAAGCACATCTTGAGTTTATTTTTTGTTATTGAACTATAAGCGTATGGAAATAAAATATTAGAATAGCTTGCTTGGGAAGTATTATGCTTGATGAAAGATAGGCTAGATGCCTCATTTCCTCATAGAGCCCACAAATTATTTTGAGCCAAAATATTTCACGATCATTATAATAATGATTATGCCGCCACAGTTCTCTTTCTTTTCATTTCATACGTTTATTTTCTGCTAATGTTTTTTCCCATGCAACAAATAACATTTTTCACTGTACAAAAAAGGTATCATGGTACTGTGCATTTCTTTGAACAATTCTCGAGGATGTTACGCTATTTATACTCCAAAAATCCAAGCTGTTTTCTGTTAACATTACTGCGTCAAAGTTACGTTAATTTATAAAAGATACATTTGCAGGGATATCGCGAATGTAATAACGGTTCCTTAATTATGGACATATGTAAACTTTATGAAAAGCAACCACAACAAAAAGAGAAAAGGGGATATAGAAATGATCAATTCTGCCGTTAAAGGAAGAAGCTTGCCAGATGTGCATTCTCTAGTTTGCAAGCTCTGTGAGCTTTTGCGCCATCAGTGATTGTACGGTAGCGTAAAGAGAGAGAAAAGACCGCTTCTATACGATCCGCTCATAGAGATAACATGCCCTGAAAAAAGTGGGGAGCACTCGCATACGGATCACCTTGTGTGCAGTGTAGGCGCAAAAAAGACAAGTGATGAAAACTGTCAATACTGCTCTATCATCTGAAAACTTCTAACAGCGTCTTCTTTTTACGTCATCTATTGTTGATACCCCATCTGGAATAATCTGATCGATTTCCTATGATGCGTTCTCTGGCCCGTTTTTCTTTTGTCTGGTAGGCTACTGTTGTTGGTGGAGTACACAAAGAGGGAGTAGAAGGACTTTGCCAGACCCTGGGGCAGGACAACCCATAGCACTCTCTTCTGTTTCCAATAGGAGGGTCTACTCTGTTTACCTAGTACTGGTGGAGGGGTATGTTTCGTTTCGAGGAAGCTTCTTCAGAACCCAAGATGGGAAGCTAAGGAAAGAGAAGAGCTCGCGTTCAGGAAACTAAAATATAAAAACAAACATGTGGATATCATCTCTGTCTCTTTGACCCTCCCCTTTTGAACGTAGCCACCGGATTTTATTGCATTTTTATTTTCGGAATATCTACAGCAACGCATTGATCTCAAACTCTGTTGGATACTCCGCCAGACGCGATTCGTGAAGTGCTAGTGCCCATCCATGCCCCATCTATGAAAGGTGAGGATCTCGTTTAGGTTTCTAATGAGATTACTTTTGAATTGTTGAGGGCCGTTGGATATCCTTCTGTTATTATCAAGTGTTTATTTGCTTTGATGATCTCACTGCGTCTGAAAAAAGTGTATTATATTCTCAATAGCATATACGACAGGAAGGGGGTTTTAAGGTGAATACCGAATATACTATATCAAAAGCCCGTCGTGAGGAGAACATAACTAAAATAGACTGCTCAAAATTCTCACCACAGGATTATATATATGCGATCATATTATCTCAAAAGGAAGGAAAATCTGGAGGGATTAAACACTGCCTGGTGAGTAATTAATATACTATTTCCTTGAAATTATTTTATCGCATTGAACCAGTTATGTATGTGTATAGATGTTTGCGTAAGGGCCGATTTATGTCAACGATGCCATACCAACATTAGATGAAGGATTTGTTTTCCATGCGGGAATGTATGCACACCTGTGGTCTTGCTAGTAGTACATTTTAAAAATATTTGTATTACAGACATATTAAATGATATGAATATAATTCGTGCTGATTGGATTATATCATCAAGTAGGAAGTTATGTTTTGAATGAAACAGTCTTATGAGCACAATTTATACGGGCTGCTGATGTCGACCAGTATTCAAGTTTCTACATCTTTTTAGAGTAAGCGAAGCGAGGGAGCAAATAATTCGACATTTCAGTGAAAATTGTATTTCTTTAATCATAATAATCTTGATAAGGAATAAGAACTACCCGAATAAGAGATGGTGCACTTGCCCGAATATTGGTAATATCATAATTCTAGTGGGATGCAGCCCTTATCCCTTCCCTCCCTCGCCTAGTCCGTCGGAGTTTATATCCATGAAACATGATATGTGATAAGTATCGCTGGTTAACAAGCTAGGTATGACAGTG